>JARHVA010004127.1:1500000-1600000 GCA_037957365.1 Torreya grandis
TAAATGTTGGTTTAATAGTGCTTAAATTATTACCTTATGAGATAATGGAATTTACAAAATAATTAAGGTGTTACAATAATATCACTTCATGACTTTATGAATTACTTGGTATGCTAATTATGTTGGTTTATGTAAATGATATAACATGCAATAATTTTAATATTTGGCTATTAGGATAGTGGTTTTCATAGGTGAAATACATGTGTAGGAATATTTCATTTCCAATTAAGGAAAAAAAACCATGTTAGGCATTGATGCATCATGTGTGATCCCACCTCTACCCCAAATATTGTCTAGAAGCTTGCCTAATCCTATTGAATTCCTTATATTCCATTCAACCCTTCATTTAGTCTTGGTATGTCCTAATGAATGGAAATAACTTTTGGGTTAGTTAAACCACCTTTTTTTCATCATATTTAATGCATGAGGACAAAGTAGACCAATATTTAGAATGGCTTATAGAAAAATTGTGGACTTGTCTATTAATTTCCTTCGCCTTGATTCTTGTGTAGGGAGGTGGATTATCTTATAAATAACCATATAACTTTGATATATACACCATGTGTATTTATAGACTTGGAAATAGAACATCCATTTATGAAGGCATGGTTTGGTGAATAGAGTGGTTAGTCAATCTAATGAAAGAATAAACACGTCATGTTCTGATTGGGTTGTAAGGAAGATAAAATACCTATTTTGAGGAGGGTGGATCTCAAATAAAAGGGTTTTTTACTTTTGGCATTTTGGGCACCTTGAGAACAAATAAATAAGATAAGGAATATAAGTAGAGAGCCTAGAGATGAAAATACTCGACTAGTAGAAACCTTTAGAAAAGATCCATGGAAGGGCCTAGATGATTTGGTAGGTATCCTTTTGAATTAAATACCATGATGTTTGATTCAATAAAGTATTTGTGATTATTTATTAAGTTATAATGTTTAAGAGGAGTAAGATAACTTGACTTACCTATACTCTTTTCTCATTTTCTTATGGTTATGCTTGAGCCACCCCATAGTTTGTTTACCCCTAGTGTGGGAGTTTAAATTTGAGATGTTCTTCGATGATAGTTATATCTATTATAATTTCTACTCACTTTAATATTAAGGATTGTAATGTAATAATTTTATGCCTTTAAAGGTCACATTAATCATGATAGAGTAAGGATTAGGTCTCTCATGTTGGACATGATGGTAGTTTTCCTAATTCATCTCATGAACAATTAAAGGATACATCTTAGTGGTTATATGTGTATATAAAAGAAAATATAGTTAACCTATTAATTGATCCTTGATTTGACAAGATAAATCCTACTTACACTTCTATTTGTTCATAAATTTAGAAATTCATGATCATGACCAAGATGGATATGCTAGACCTAACCGAGGGGTTCTATTGATGTGGGTTTTATATACCCTACTAAAGGTTAAATGAAGTAGCCTCTAAAATTTTGGGATATATAATTAATAAGTTTCCACTCCAAGGTATGATTTGTAGGTATGTGGTTAAAAAAAAGGTGATGGAATAACATGCTAATCTTTTGGATTATTTAACTAGGTTTTATGTATAGATGTGTGGAATCTAATAGAATGTAATCACTAAGTGAGTTGGATAGGTGAATAATTACTCTATAGTGGGTAGATCTCAAATAAACTCAAATATGGAAATAAGGGTAAGGTATAAAATAAGGATCCATGTTCCTAAAAGGTCACTTCTAAGACTATTTATTTGGTGGAAAAGTATTTCCAAGACTAATTTTTTCCATTTGAAACTATTACACACTCATGAATAAGCATGGTTAGCAATCTACTAAAACAAGTATAGGAAGCTTGTTGGTCTCAATTGAAGGTTACTCTCTTTTGGGTTGATATTGTACACCCTTATTTGAGAGGTTACAACTCAAACTGGAAAGTTTTCTAGAGTATCTATAGCTCATGCCTAGATTACTATACCAAATGAAATTCCTCTACACACCTCAGATTATCAATTCAACCTATACTAATTGCGTAAACTAATGAAATTTACCAATCCTCAATTTTTCTTACACATTTAGGATAAATATTAATTAATTTAAATAATCAAATTCATCTATAAAATTATCACACTTCAGAAGTATTTAATTTATTTAGATAAATAAACGTAAATTTCATTGACATAGAAAGGGAAGAAGAAAGAATAAACATTGTTTCATGATAATCAATCTCTTGATCTCTTCTTGTTTATTGATCAAAAAATTTAACCCTTTGAAAAGAGGGTTTTACATGTATTTAAAGGACCTGGGGAATGGGTTGTCTCATCCTCCAAGTATAGAAAAACTTTGGATTACATCAAAATAACTAAAACATAATTTCTAGCTTGATGCAAAATTGCATGTTATACCTTATAGATTACTTTAGACCTGCAATGTGTGGAAGTTGGTTGAAATAATTTGTTTAATCACAATATGCATGCAACATGACATAACCAGACATTTTTAATAATTACATGAAAAATTATACAAAAATAGACTTTAACTAAGGCTAACTTATCTCCTAATTGACATATTTTATTGTTATTGTTAGAACTACAGTTGTAACTAGAGCTGAGTTAGTGATTGTAATTTAACTTTTTATTGTAGTAGACATGGTGACTATAGTTATAACCAAGGATTAAATGATGGATTATAATGGAGTTATAACTATATCTGAGCTAATAGTTATAGTTGATACACTTGCTAATCTAGTAAGAATTGAAGTTGATGACGGTATTATAACTAGCACATTAGGTGGATCCTGAGCTAAAGAACTAGTAGGTGGTGTTGAGGTTAATTTATTCTTCATTTAAAACTCTTTATAATGTTTATATACCTTGGAATTATTTTCAAAAATTAATATCATATCAAGGATAGGAGGTTTGGTTACCCTATCTACCTATTCTATTAACCTTGCATGTTCTATCTTAGTAATTCTAGTGCCTACCCAGAAGACCTCCACTTTAGTTACCTTCTTCCTAATTGTACTCAACTTCACTTCAATATATTATAGACTCTCTCCTTATAAATATTTAATGAGTTTATTCAAAAAAAAAAATTATCATTTGATAAAAAAACATCCCCATCTACTAGCTTCATAGTGGTATCTGATGGTCCTATCAATTCTAGCTCATATAAATTTTGTGTTGTATGTTTTTCTTATTTTGTCAGCCTACTGACCAAATTATTGGTATAAATCACCAAATATTGGGCATATTTATTCCTTATTATTTCTAAATTTAATGCATTGACTACCTCAAAAGGGGTGATCAAATTTAAATGCCTAAATGCCTTATTAGGAGCATACAACACCAAGAAATTTAATTTATTCTCATCTTCTTTGAGAAATTAAAACAAATTTTTTATTTTAGTTACATGTGGAGCCAATTAGAATCTCAAAGAATTAATTTTATCTAGAATTTCATATAATATTAATGCTGCACTCTGTACATCTTTCTCTATGATGGAGGGAACACAGATTGCCTGCTACTACTCTCTTAGAGTCTCTAGGTCTTCTTCTATTCTTTTTTGGCCTACTTTTTTCCCTTATAGATGTAAATTAGTACTAAAAGGTGGGTATACATGTATTAATTGAGGTCCTAAATATATGGGGCTTATTTTTATTTTGCCCTTTTTAAAGAGAGTAAATATGTTTTATTTCTTCTAGAATTAGGCCTCTTCCACTACTATCTTTTATCTTCCTCTTCCTTACCATTTGCATTGAGGCTATTACTTTATCAAAGAGTGATTTTAAAGTGGTTATCTTGGTTATATTCATATTAGGTCTCTTATAAGTTGATTATCCTAACTCCTTTGCCTAATCTAGAAGAGTCAACTTTGATAGATCCAAATACTGCGATTCTATTTATGTATCCTTCTTAGGCTCAGGTTCAAGCTTAGTGGATGGATTATGATTTAAGGACAAAATTTTAAATTAGACAATTATACATTTCCTAAGTGTGGAATGGGATGCACAATTTAAAAAAAATTATTATTAGGGAATCTCTTTATTTCTACCACTATTGTGGTTTAAACTGCTCTTGATGAAGGTAGTTGTGAACCCAGTTGAGTAGAGGAGGTTGACACTTGGGTGATGGGTTGGCCAATGGATGTGGAAGGAGAGGTGTATATTTATTGATAAGAGGTGCATATTTAAGGAGTAAAGGTGAATATTGAAGGAGTAGAGCTGGAAGTAAAGGTTTCCATAATGAAAATAGGCATAATAGGTAGTGTGGCATAGGATTAAAAGTGGAAAAAACTAGAAATGGCATAGAATAAATAACTATTAATAAAATAAGATGATAAAATCATATGAGATCAGTGAATAGAGTACCCTTACTATATTAGTCACTATTAAGGGGTGATTTTGATTTCAATCCTTGTAAACTTAGTAATTTAGCTTATTATATCTTTTCTTCATCCATTTTATAGCTTGGCTCACCTTCAACTAAAGGTTGTGCCTCTCCACTAGTTACCATCATGGATGGAGTATGTGGTCTCTCTACCATGGGTTTTATTTGATAATAAAGTTTTTTCTTCTCATCTTGTGGAATAGTCACTTATTGGGTATGAGGGGGAAGAGTCATACTAGATGTTATGACTACCAAAGTCACCATCATAGGTTCCATCTCTTCTTCATCAAAGGAGTCTAGACAAATGATCTCCACATCTTCCCTAATTATGGTGTCCTTCTGTATTAACTCTTCTACTAATTCATATTTTACCTTCCTTAGTTCAAAAGTATATGCTTAAATTAGAGGAGTTTGTTCTTCCTCTTCTTGAGTATTAATTGATGCATATTATAACAATTGCTTTTCTTCATTATCTCCAACATTTAATGTTTCCCCTAGAACTTTATCTTACTCTTGTTGAGCTATCGTCATAGTAGGTGATTTTTGGGGATCTTGTCTTTGGTCTATTGGCTATTGGAAAGGTCTACCACTCTATAAATTAGAGAATGTCCATTCCCATGGTAGTGGGATCCTAAATTTACCTTGACTATGTGTAAAGGAGGGGTTTGATTGTATTACCCTCAATAAATATTCACTTAGGCTAGTAGTCTTAGCCCTTTCCTTCACTTCTTTATATTTTTCATTAAGGTACAAAAAGTCATGGTTGAAGGGTTCGTACATTTATGAGATGTTGAGATTATGAATCTTTTGTTGTACTCTCCCATGGGGGTCCCAATCCATGTGGGGAAGAGTAGATAATACATAATCCTTCCTTGCATTCCCAACCTCCTTAAAATGTCTCATATATGTATATTATATCCTCCTAATAGTGAGATGGGACCTATGGAATGTGATTTTATTAATATATGTTAAGTATTCATCGATACCATTCCATATTTAGAATCAATATTTTGCTTGACATCGTTATCTAGGACAAATTTGGGGAGTCAAAGATAGTCTATCATATGCCTAATAACCATGATGACTATATAATCTAGGTATAGCCAATAATCACCCAAAGATATTAGTGTATTGGTAACTCTCTTTGAAACATTAGATATAGGCTAGAAATGAATTACCATCTAAACTTGATTATATAGTTCCTTTGAAATTCTAGCAATATTCCTCATGTCTGCATAAATGTGAACAAAATAATAGAAGTCATAGAATCTATTCTTGATATAATAAGGGTTGGGATTATAAAATGCCCCATTATTTTTGTAAACAATCCCTATGGTTGCATCTATAAGATATGAAAACATGTATAAATTTCCACCTTGGGACCTCTTGTCCTTATATAGTATCTATTCATGTAGGTATACACTGATAACCTCCGCCAATGCATAGATGAACTCTAAAGTGATGATTAGGTCAAGTAGGGGAACCCATTCTAAATGTAGTAAATGAATGCTTAGGTATCTAAACAATTTATTTTATAATTCCATGCCAATATAAATTCACATCCTGAATTGGGTGATAGGGATGGGGTACTTGAAAATTTCCTTAATAGTGAAAGTCTCACCTGGGAGAAGCCACTTCCCTATTACTTTTTATGCATTACTATTATTTTCAAGTGACCACTCTATGTAAGTAAAATGTATCATCTAGAATGGGTATACCTAAATTCCTCATGAACATTTTGTCTAATATGTATGAAACTACTATGTTGCTAGTGACATAGTGTAGATAGCCACTATCTGTAATTCTACCTTCAAAGAATAAGTCTCATAACGAGTTGATTCATGACTACCTTATGGTTTGGTAGATGTGTAGTGAAGTGTCTAGTTCTTGAATGTAATTAAGTCATCTTCAACTTTCTTCTCTTCTATTAATGTCTCCTCCTCACATGTGAATGGATCAATGTTCTCTATGACCTCCCATAGAGCTGAGTGATTGGCATGGAGACTGTCAAACACTATTACATCAAAAAAAATGTCTAGGGATTTTTTGGAGTCCTTAATGGAGAGCCTAGATGGTGGTGAAGCTCCCTTATATCTCTTGGATGAAGATTACATTGTTTTTGGTTGATGAAGGGTCCATTTCAAGCTCTTTAAAATGGTAGTCTAAAACTTTGTTGTGTAAATTACAAGTTATTTTAGACGTAACTAGGGATTTTGAAATTGTACAAGGCTATGTAAACTTGAGATATTGAAAACAAAATGAGGTGAAATCAACTAGGGGCTCGATGTTATATATTTTTGTATTCATTATATTTCACAAACCATTAATCACTAACGTATATGAGATTTTCACCTTCATTCAATTCAAACTTTACCACCTAGGCCTAATGGGATTGACATGTAGGATTTTTACTCATTTAGGATGCCATAGTATTACTATTCATTTTGAAACTTGTCATTATATGGTCTAGTCAGGGGTCAACCTTTGCCTTTCTACAAAATGATATGATATGGTGAGCCCAAGATACGATGTGAAAGAACCTAAAAAGATAAATATTATTTAGAGCCATTCATTTGGGAAGATTTGTCCAAAAGTCATCAAATGGAAACTTCTTGAATGAAAGCCTCAAAATAAAAGTCAATGAAATAATAGTTCTTAAAAACCAAGTGTTCTTCAAGGGGATTATCATTTGAGAGGAAATTTCCATAGAGAAAATTATTGAATTAAACCTTCCAAATGAAAGCTACTGAAGAGAAATCTCTCAAAGACCAAAACATAGAACAAAGTTTCCAAAGTAAAGTTTCTATATAAGAGTGCTAAAAGAATCATCCAAATAAAATTTCCAAACCAAATAATTTTTTACTGAAAAGTTTTCAAAGACTAAAATGCTGAAGACTAAAAATATATTAAATACCTAATAAAATAATTCAAATAAGTAACTCTAAATAAAAGAACCTGAATAAGAAAACTTGATTACCTTGATACATTAGGAATTCTTCCAAAATTTACTTTAATATATTAGTTTTAATAAGTCCTCTCAAATAGAAAATAGATGTACTAAATATGATTAAATGTCTAAAACATCAATTTTATTTAGATAATAAAAGTAGTCCAAATACACACACATAAACCAAATAATAAATAAGTCCTTTAAAAAAAAGGGGGGTCCCTAATTTTCAAATAAAATACAAGGTAGGGTGTGTTAAATACAACAAATGGTGACTCACAGTGGTGAATACTCCCAGTTTTTTAATAACCCATAATTTATAGTTTTGCAATCTCAATATCAAGCATGAACCATGCTAAAATAAATGACTAAATTAGAAACATAAAATAGAATCTTAATAATTATTACATAAATTGATATGTTGGCATGTTCAGCATCAATGGGAACACTAGCTATTTTCCATTAACTAGTATATATGGTGAGGATTTAAGGGCCTACTTATATTAAGTTTGATCTACCTATAGTGTATATTTTAGTAAAAGATGACACTATCTATGCTTATCTACAATAAACTTCTTGATGGCATCAATGAAGATCTTATTAGTCAATTTAACCAATCCATTCCCTTATAGGTAGTGATCAGAGGATGATTTGATTATGATCTGTTTATCATGGTACCATTCATTAAACCTAGTTTATTGAAATGTTGACCCATTTTGATAAACCAAAGAAATATGTGTGTCAAACCTGATTGTGATATGTTCTTCAAGGAAACTAATCACATCTTGGGCTATTAGATTCTTGGTGGTTGCTACCTTAATAAATCTATTGAAATAAATTTTTGTAATGAGCACAAACTTGTGCCCATATGAAGAATTCAAATTTATGACACCAATAAAATATAATCCCTATTGTGAAAATGGCTTACCTTCAATCATTAGCTATAAGGACATTCATACATGCACCTCTATTTTTTACAAGACTTGGTATTCATGAAATGTCTTTATATGGAAATGAGCATCCTTAAATACTATTGGGAAAGAAATAGCCCATTATGAGTATTTTATGGGTTGTGGTATTGCCAGATGGATGGCTATTACCAATCATCTAATGCATATTTTCCAAAATCTATTGGGCTTCTTTGTGTGACACACATCTTAAATAAATGGCTTCATATTTATTTTTATAGAGGATTCCCTTGCTGATCATATAATGAGCAATTTTGATCTTCAAGGCTCTCTTTTACTCTTTCTTGAGTTCTTAGGGGCATGTTCCAGTGAGTAAGAAATAAATAATGCCTGAATACCAATCCTCTTGGGAAACCTATATTTGTAAGACTTCTTCAATGGTGATGTATATGGTAGGTTTAGTCATTAACTAGATGATGCCTTGCCCTCTAAAAATTTGGGTAGGTTTAATTTAAATATATAACTCCTATAATGTTTTCATCCATTTACCTCTACTCTAACCCAATTTATTCAATCCAAGCATAATCTTGATAGTAAGATATAGTACTATAGTGACAGTCTTATTATAAAGGACGTATTGTTTAAACTTCTTAACTACTTTGACAATAGTGAAAATTTTCTTATCAATCATGGAGTATCTAAGATTTTTATCCTTCAAGTTGGTGATCATAAAAATGATAGGGTGTTCACTTTCTTCACTCTTCTCCATATGTACAAAAGCAATGGTATTTTCTAAAGTGAATGAGTACAAGAAAAAGTCTTTAGTGAAATCTAGGCTTACCAGCATTAGGGCTTATGAAATAGCCTTCCATTTATCTTGGAAATACTTCTTCACTTTAGGTTCCCACTCTATTTTTGCATCCTATTTGAGCATTGTGTTCAAGGGTTTAAAAATATATACAAATCTTGATATTAATTTTCTCACAAAATTAATGTTCCCAAAGAAGGACTTCATCTCATTTTTTCTATTTGGGAGAAATATTTTTGAAATCCATTTAATTATTTCTAGGTCAATGGTGATCCAATATTTAGTGATAATGTGTCCGAAAAGCTTGCCTTTGGTAATGCCAAATATAATCTTTTTGAGGTTCAATGAGATAACAAACTTCTTACATTTTTCAAAAATGGACTAGAGGTGGTTGATATGATCAGATTTATTCTTAGATAAACTAGTAATATCATCCATGTATATAATTATGCATTTACCTATTAGTCCCTATAACTCATGATCTATCACTCTTTGAAAATTAGATTCCATGTTGATCATCCCAAATGACATTCACTTATATACACATGTTCCCCATTATGTTGTAAATAAGGTTTTCATCTTACCCTCTAATTCTACCATTACTTGATTATATCTTGAAAATTTGTCTAAGAAATGCATCATTCAAGAACCAGTAATAGTTTATATCACCTCATCTAAGGAGTGCAGAGGATAATTATCTTTCTCAAAATCCTTATTAAGGTTTTTGAAGTTGATACACAGTGTAATTTTGTTGTTATTTTTCCTAATTGGGACTAAATTAGCCACCCACATTGAATGTCTAATAGAAAAAATTATCTAGGTACTCAATAGATTTTCTACTTATTTTTGGATTAATGGTTCCATGATAGGATTAACTAGGCTTTACCTCTACCTAAATTATTTATGATAAGGCTTAAGTGGAATTGTATGGGTGATGACTTTAGGATTGAATATCCTTAATTCATCATAGGTCCATGTAATTATATCTTTATACCAAATAACCAATTCCTTAACCTTATGCCTTTTATATGGAGTGCAACTTAAGTCAGTATTAATGAGGTGTGCATTTATTTCATCACTCACATTTTATGAGCTAAATTTATTGTCATTAACCTTGAATGCCTCTATTGCTACACTTAAGGGTCCATTTCAAAGGAACTTTCTTAGACAACCATCCCCAATAGGATATGATTCTCATTTAATTGGATAACATCATCTTTATCCAATTATTCATAGCACATGTGGATTATTTCCTCATTTTCAATTATCTAAGACTTGAACTATCCTAAATTGGTTAAAAAATAGATGATAAGTTAGTCATCATCAAATACCAAAAACATTTCAACATTATTTGGCATTGATTGATAAGGCAACAACTCAATAGAAAACTTTAATCCTATACATGTGCTAAATTTGTTGTTGAAGCGGCCAATGAATTAACAACATAGTTTTGTTCTCTCAAAATAGCCACTATATTTAATGTTTCGAATGACATAATTAAATTCCAAGATCTATGCTTGTACTTCTTTAAGTTAGACAATGTGTATTAATATTTATTCCTGCCCTAATTGATCATGAGTTCAAAGTGTTTATATACCAATAGTTCATTGACATTATTTTTTAGGGAAAACTATAATACCAAAATTAGGGCCTCATATTATGATCTATTATTAGTGCATGGAAAATGTAGTCTATATGTTGTTATGTATTTATTCCCTTGTGGGTTAACCAACTTGATACCAATACTTGATCCCTGTTTGGATCTTGATCCATTGAAATTGATGGTCCATAATTGGGAAGGGCCTGAATTTCTTCTTATATTTCATATTTTTTAGTAAATATATAAATTCCAAGACTAGGAAACTTATAACTTATTCATTGGTAGTGTTGTACTCTATAATAGGATGCTTCATCGTAGGCTATCAATTGATCCTAATATGGTTTCCAAATATGAGAGAAGTCTATGGAGAGATATCCATTTAACATATTTGATCAATATATATTCAATAGAAACCCATATCCCTCAATAATATATACTAATAGTATGTTGATATTCATGTAAACTCAAGGTTATGATGTCACCTAGATTTGTACATCACTAAGTTTTCCCAAAATAGGCACTACTATCTTATCCAATTTTAAAACCATCCTGTTGGATGGACTTGGGTCAAACCATGTTTTTGGAAAATGAATTTTGTCATTACCATTGCTAAAGATCTAAAATATAATAAAAAATAATTTATTTTATTCTCAAATGCCTAAATGGTTATCAAGAAAGGGGGAACCTTAGGTTTGATTTTGTATATAAAATTTGTGTTGGCTATTTTAAACTTTTCTAAAATATATTTATCTATGATAAAATTCCATAATATATTATACTATATGATTTGTGGTAGTTCATGAAGAGTGATATTGGCCTTAATCTACTTCATATCCTCAACAATGTTTTATCCTCATTTACTCTATTCTTCTCTATGTTGAGGTTTATCATTCCCTTTTGGGGGAGAAGGATTACTATTCACTTTATGATTTAAGGGGATAACTATATTATTGGGAGGAGTAGAAGTGGTGAGAGTTTATCTATTACTTATATTTTAACTATTTCTATTGAACTATTGGAATGATTTCACCTCATCAAAATTATCTTTTGGAACATTGTCATCTTCACTAAGGAAGGGAGACTCATAGGTTTCAAAGAACATAGCTAAACACGAAGGGCCAGATTCATGAGGGAGATCTAGAGGATTCATAATTTATCTTATCTAATCATTTTCCTCTAAATTTTTTTGAAGTCTACACATAACTCTACATAGGCCAATTCCCCATGTTGTGATGTGTTATGGACCCTGCACCGATTAGACAAACATTTCTACAAGATGTTGATTTATGATTGATTATTAGGATATTGTTGCTCTATATTTTTAGTGGGCTTGTTAAAATTCATGTTTTACCTTAGATTAATAAAATTATAGTTGCAATTCTGATTGGTAGTATTACCCATCCTTTTTTGCATATTTAATAAATTATTGCTCAATTTTTGGACCATGCTTTGTATAGAATCCATTTCAACTTTGGTAGAGTTAGAATCCTAAGTGACTATTATGTTGGTGTGAGTTAGATGCTAATTATATTATTTATATTGATGGTCACTCCTTTGTGCTTGATTATTCAAGAACCTATAATTCTAATTTGTTTTTTGTTGTTATGGGAGGTAGAGTGTATAACTAATTTTTTGTTGAATACATGAACATTTTGATTATCATATGGAATTAGATTCAAAGATGGGAGTCCATTATTAAATTACTGGCCTCTTGAATTCTAAGGATTGAGATGCATATTGATTTATTTTTTGATATTAATAATTTCTTAGAATTTCAAAGCTAAAGTATTGGCTATGATAGTTATTCTCAAAAACACTACAATAATGGGATCCAGGGAGTTATTATATATTTCAAGAGTTAAATATGTGTCTATATTATACATGACATTCAATAAAGTGTACATATTCTAAAATATTGCATTAAAGGCCTAGATTGACACATTAAGCTCCCTCTTCATGGTAGTGAAATGTTGATACACCAGACATTGATTAGTCACTTACCCAAATTATGCAAGAAATGTATTTTAACACTCATTCTATGAGGTGATACAATTTTCCTAAAAATTGAGATACTAATAGTAAGAAAAATTTTGTACAGTAAATGGGAAAACATTGTACACAACAACCTCATGGGTGGCATTCATTAGTCTCAAAATATCCTTGAAAGATTTGATATGTTCTTTTTCCATCCTCCCATTTGAGGGGGAAAAGGTAGGCAAGTAGTTTTCCAAATTCCATAGTATATCATGTTGGTCTCCGTGGATGGAAATAACACATCTGACTAACCAAGGTTGAGCCATAGGAAGATTGATAAATCGGATGTTTCTTATAGGGTAAGGTGTCCTATCTCAATGTATTTTAGGGATGACAAGTATTAGTCTAGGCATCTTAGTATTTGATAATGGTGAAACCAAAAGGCTAGCTTGGGCCCTAGGTATTGTTAATCTCTCAAGTGTCTCCACTACAACTCTATATAGTGAGTAACCTCTACTATTGAGAAAACACATAAGTGTTCCCTCCTTATAGAGATATATTTTTATCTATTGATATGGGTTTTATGTATACTATTCAAGGTAAAATGAGTTAGCCTATAACATTTTGGGATCTTTATGGAGAGAAGTTCCACTCTAGGACACGAGTTGTGGGTACGCAATTAAAACAACTAGGTGATGGAATATCCAGCTAAGATTATGGTTTTTTTAACCATGTTTTATGGATGGATGTGTGGAATATAATATAAAGTAATTATTAAGTGATTTTTATGGGTGGATAATTACTCTATTGTGGTTAGATCTCAAATAAACTCAAAAAGGGAAAGAAGGGTAAGGAAAGCAAAAAGGATCTACATTCTTGAAAGGTCAATTTTAAGACTATTTATTTGGTGGACATGTTCTACTATATTTTAATTAATTTTTAGTAATAAATAAACTCACTAAAAATATAAATTATGATATAGTGTTTTAATGGGATACCTATGATGGAGGTTGTGCACTATTGATCCAATGAAGTGGTAACTCTATTTTGGCTAGGAAGGATTACCTACACACATGAGACAACTTAAAAAAGATTGATTAAAAGGATAGATAAGTGAACTACATAATTCTAGATCAGTTCTAGGAAGTGTTACTCTTCCTTAAAAGGATGTTAGGACACTATATTAAGCAATTAAGAGGAAAATATAATAATATAAATTAAAACAAAGAATAAGACAATATAAATGTGATACTAAAATGAAATGGATTAATCTAATGCATAGATGTTATAAAATTATTAATTTAAATAATATATAGTTGAACCATCTTATTTTTGTATTACTTTTAATTATTTAGTGACTCTTTTTAGAGTAAGGGAAAAGACAATTTCAAAAAGTCCTATCTCAAGGGAAATATCACTTTGAGCTGTGAAGAGCGGGAGAGGGACTATAGACAAATAATAGATGGAAACAAAATCACATAAAAATCTTAGGAATGTCATCTAAAAATAAATATTCATGATTTTAAGACCAAAAATAACTAATTGAAACTAATTTGGATTGTTAAACTAGCTTTCAATTATATATAGAAAGTAAAAACACAATGATCGATGTTGATTATCTCATAATCATTATCGATTATAGTAATCGATGATTATTAATGGGAAGAATCATCTATCCTAAAAATGGGGAGATAAATTTCAAGAGGGGGCCTAAATGTAGACTTAAAGGAAATTGAAATGGCTTTAAAATAATTAATGATAATCTAACCAAACTAAGCATAATACATATAACATAATAAAATAATACTAAAATTAGAATATGTTTAAATGAGAAATATACTTACCTATGAAACACTTCTAATATTGTAGAGAATTATCAAATTAAGGATGATGTTATTAATATTTGAATGAGTGAGTACGGACTAAAATAAGGAATGCCATTCTTCTATGAGTGTTTTAGGATAATTTCTCCAACATTCTAGTGTATGAATATGAGATCCTTCTACGCAAGGGTGGTCTAGCTTTAAATAGATGAAAATCCTAACATTATCAATGATGATTATAGGGATCAATGTTGATCTAGTATAAGTTTACCAAGTTCATTTAAACAAATCAAATGCATGAGGTTAAACTTAGTCTTAGGCAATTTTAAATGAAGTTCAGCTAGTGAGAGGTTTTAAAGAGGTTAAAAACAACTTACCTCTAATACATTTGGGGAGATTTGACTATATTTCAGTAGTGTTAAGTAGTTTCCTAGGTAAAAATTAACTCGTAATAATAATTATGTGAAGTATGATAGTAAATGGTAAAACTACATTAAATGATGTAAAAAAAGATAGGGAAGCGGTAAGACACATATATTCATATTAATATAATGGTGTAAATATGTAGTGTCTACATTTGCCCCTTTTTATTGAGAGGTTTGTGATAACCTATCATGACACAAAAAATACATTGGGACCAATGCCCCATGTTCATGTGAAGAGGTATCCCACCTCAAAATGGGAGTTGACAAAGAATGATGAGGTAGAGATGAGTTTGAAAATGAGGTGGTAATGGATAAGGTAGATATCAAATGAGTGTCAAAGATGCAAGGATAAGCCTGAATTACAATGATGCACTAATAATATATAAGATATGTGGATAGGAATTCCCCAAGGTAAACAAGTAATGGATTGGCAAAAATACAAACATGCAGACTTAATCAAAGGTAGTCAAAAGGGCAAACACTAAGATGGGAAAACCAAAGCATCTAGTGTGCTTAGTATGTGTGCTCTACCTAAAGACATTTTCTTACAAGATGAGGTAGACTTTTATGATACATAATGGATAGACATTAAAATTAATCTATACCTATCAAAGGTTGTGGGACCGATAGGGGGTCTATGTCCACAAGCTAGTAATATTGGATAACAAAGAATGGGATAGATGTAACAAAAGATAACTTAAGCAGCTTTAGGACAAGACTATAAGGATGCAAAAAAATTGCAAGTAGTATAATGAATAAACCAAAATAGACATAATTAACGTCAATCTAATAGGTTGATATCAATAATGGATAAATGATGTCAATGGAAAAATAATCAACATTGATCATAGAGGGATATAAATAAGAGGCCTAATGTGTTAGGCACTCATTTTAAAATGAGAATTTGTGATTCAGAGCCAAAAAATTAACACCCATCCACATGTTAGTGTGAGATACAAATATTGGAGGTGAGTGTGAATACATAAAGGAGGTGGTAGTGGTCTCATGATGAGGTAAGGGTATTGTTTTGTTTTTTTGTTTTAAATTTTTTATTTTTTGTATGTTGATTTTATATTTTTTATGGTTTTTTCATTTCTTAGAGTTTCAAGGGTCGATATCAATCCATACTGCATCAATATTGATACCTTTGATATTTGACCATTGATTATTTATGGATCAATGTTAATCAAACAATCAATGATGATTGGGTGCCAATCGATGTCGATCCTATAAGGGTTAGTGCTGAATCCTAGGTAGAAGAGAAAACTTAGAATATAGAATTAATGGCTTAAGAAACTCAAGAAAGCTAGGGTTTCATAGATTAAAGGCATGTGTATTTCTTACCATGTGAGATTGAGTGATGCCATTACTAAATAATATTCAAAATGTGATGGGAGATGTAGTTTATGATTATTTGGAGGCTATATGATTAGGTGGACTACAATAGTATCATTGAGTTCATATAGATCATAGTCTACTTTTGGCACTATTAGAGTGATGGGATCTAGTTACAAGGACCTTTTGGCTACCTATTAGGGAGATGACCCTAACATTATATGACATATATCAAATATTATGATTACTAGTGTAGGGGTGGCTATTATTCTAGTGGATGAGAGAGGATGAACAATAACACTAACATGTCTTTATGGGGATGATGCTATAGATATTGATTTTATAGTGGGAGTATTTAGTTTTGAGGTTTTATATGATCAAGACCAAGATGGGAGATGAGTGATTATGATGATTATGATGGCTATATTATGTTATGCGGTACCTAATTTAGGTGGTGGGAGATTCACATGGACTTTGATATAGGTCCTATCAGATATTTAGGAACATCATATAGTGTTTACATGGGCTCTTACACTTTTAGTATATATATACAAAGAGTTATGGATATGGGGGACACATCAATGTTTTGGACTAGATGTGACCTTCGTACTATAGTGTTGGGTATATGAGCATATATGAGTAGTTTATCCACTAGGGCTACCACGGATGGGATGGCACTAGTTTGTATTTAGTTTGGGCTTATTATGATGGAGAGATGACTTTGCCCATACTCATAAAGATGGGAAAGTATAGGATCTAAATTTATATTGATGAGATATAGAAGAGATGGAGGATGAAGTGGTGATATAGAGGCCATATGCTAGATTTAAAGCATGGTTGAGGATGGATAGGGAGTTGATGGCAGGGTAGTAGGCAAACTAGTTGTGAGGGTGTAACATGTAACATGTAGACTTGTTTCAATTTGGGTTTGTATGATGATGGTTTGGGCTACTATTAGATACACCAAAGACACCATAGTTATATAATATAAATGACTCTAAGGGGGAGTTCCTAGAGTTATAGGTGATATTTCTTGAGATTTTGGTAGAGGAGGAGATAGAGGGAGTAGATGTGGATCATGTTAGGACTATAGTGACTTACTTTTCAGGGTGGATGGACCAATTTTGAGGTGGATAATAGAGAGTGGTATGACCTTTCTAGGAGGAAAAATATTAGAGATAATATATTTGGAAGAGAGAGGAGGAGATGGGGAGGGAAAAATGGACATACATGTAATGATAGTAGAGAGGGATAGTCTATAATTAGATTGCCATGTTTTATAAGCATGACTATTTGGAGTTGAGTTTGAGAAAGATCACCAATAGTCCAATGTTAATAATTTATGGGGGAACTTTGATTCATTAAATGAAATATATAATGAGGTGTGTTGGGCTTGGGATAGCTATTGTAACCAATGTGAAAGACTCTAGGTATTGGTAGGGGCTTCAAGAGGAGCTATATCAAGATCTACCACAATGGGAGGGACACACAATGAGAGGATGGGGCCACCAAGTACTATTAGTATGGATAGGTACCAAGATGTTTTGGTAGAGCTCAAGTATTATGAGTAGATTTTTATAGAGTAGCTACTAGAGGTTCCTAGATATGCTACCCATATAGCCACATAGGATTAGAATCCATGATGGATATAAAATTCTATATATAGCATGGGGAGCGTACCACAAGGGATATATGGGAGGGATAGAGGAGGTAATGGAGGTAAGGATAGAGGTAGTGGAGGAGGTAGAGTGAGTATCCACCTGATTTAACTCTAGTTTATAGAGAAACCATAACTATGGCTTATTATATGGATTGGGTTTGTATATATTATATATCATGGCATTCTTATAGTGTATATTTGATCTTATATATATATATATATATATATATATATATATATGTATGTATTTATGTATGTATGTATATATTCATGAGTTTTATGTGCCACATATTTGTTACATGATCTTGCACTATTTGATTATGGATCTAGATTACTTAGATTATGTTTAAATGGTATCTGAGTTTATTAATGTGATACATCATGGTTTATATTGCTTATATGGTGTTTACATGGATTATTATTTTTAGATCAGATGATGTAGCTTTAAATTATTATATTGATTATGGATTTATATTTATGTGTGTTTAATAGATTTATGATGGTTAATGGATTTTAAATCATGTGACAATTTTAGATCTTATGAAGTTATGTTATATTTGACTATGGATTTGATATTACATGGATGGTGTTTACATTTTTTTTATTATACTAATTGGATTATTTAGGACATTATGGATTTGGTTTTATGTCATGGTTTGTTATGGATTTAGATTATTCTATGGTTTTTAATGAATTCTAATGTTTGTGAATAATGGTAATTTATGATGAAATAGTTTCTATATTAACTTATCAAGAAGTTATGACTCATAATTTTCTTGGACCCTAACCAAAGCTAGGCCTCCTATTGATTTTTCATATGCACCCTTTTATCCAGTGTTAATGACAATATTTAATATTAATAGGTCAATTTAATTCACAAATTTTTGGCTTTAAAAGAGGATTTTAATGTTTGTAAGGAATGGGGGAAAAGCTTAATTTTCTAAAAATACACATCTTGTTTTGTGTTTTTGACATTTTTAGGTTAACCTTAAGATAATCCATTTATATATTTAAACTAATTAATGTGGTAAGGATACAAATTTATAAAATCTTATCAATGTGAGAAGATTTTATGGGATATTATTTTGTTTTTATAGATTTTTTTTAAAGGGTCTAATTTTAATAATAAACTGATCAATGTAGGAAATTTCTTGAAACATAGTCATATAACCATCCTTCAAGGGAGTGGTATATATGTTTATATGTATGTATTTTATCACCTATCCTTTGAGGGATTAGTCTGCAACTTTGATATTTTTATTGATTTTCATAATAGTTGTCATTCAAGGGATTAGTCTATAACTTTGATCTTTTTATTTATTTTGATAACATATATCCTCCAATGGATCATTATTAAACTTTGATATTTTGATTGATTTCATATTTAAAATTAATTTTTTTCCATGGATTAGAATAAGGAAACCTAGGGAGTTTTCATAAACCAAGCCATGGAAGAAGACAATAATATGTTCCTTTTGAACGAGATTTTAAGGTAAAGGACTTTAAGGAAATAATGAGGAAATGTACCCTATTTTTAGTAGAGTTAATCCATGAGAAGATGTTATGAATTGATTTAGGGTATCTATATTTAGGGATAAAATGGGTATACTACCATAAATTCACATGATTCTTTATCATTATTGGGTATGTTTAGAGATAGGGGATAAGAGAAATTATGATAATTGTAGTTTGTAATATGATTATTAATAGTAGAAAGGACATAGACGCAAAGCATTTAAATGTTCATGTTATAGTTTATTATCAAGGGAGGCCAAGCGGTATGCTCTAGATCCATATTTATGGATGATAATATGCGGTCCAAGAAAATTCAAGGAAAACATTCCTCATTTAATTCTTTCCATATTTAGATATGTTGATTTTATTTAAGGACAAGGTTACTGATATTAAATTATTATTCTTTTAAATGTTGATTATACACACATATTGTCCATTTTTGATATACATGAAGGAGATCAAGAGTTATGAATTGATGTTTATCTAAAATTTCTAACTGTACTAATCATTAATGATGATAATCTTCTATAGAAATGATTTCCTTAAGGGAGATTCGAAGAGAAGGAATTTGAAATTTTAGGGGGATAAATTATTTAGTACCCATTATCACTAAATATTTCACCCTAGATAGGTTGTTTAATCCTTCTCTAGATAGAGTGAAACATTAGATTACCTTAGTTTTGTGGATTACCTATAGTAAAGGTAAACCTCTAGGTTTAAGGGCTAGCTCCCTATATTTATCTTTGATAGCTTATTACCTACAGTAATTTCTTACTTGGGTGGAGAGAGAGAGAGAGAGAGAGAGAGAGAGAGAGAGAGAGAGAGAGAGAGAGAGAGAGAGAGAGAGAGAGAGAGAGAGAGAGAGAGAGAGAGAGAGAGAGAGAGAGAGAGAGAGAGAGAGAGAGAGAGAGAGAATAAATCAAACTTATCCTAATAAGGTGATGCACCAATTTTAATTTTCCCACTGATAACCAAAAACAATCAAATTTGAAACACAAGTCTAATTTGTATATGACACTACTCCAAAACTACCCTTAAATTAGTATTTCTCATGGAGGTTTGTGAAGCTAACCTAAGCTAAGAGGAGAAAACCTAATGTATTAACTTTACATTTGTGAAGATACAACTCATTCAACTTATGAAAACTATAATATAAAACTTCAAGAGACCTTCAATAGACTTTCAAAGTTGAATATAGATATAATCAAGGACAACATGCCAAGGAAAAGAAGTTATCTCTTAGTAAGATAAACTAAATTAACATAAACATAAAAACCAACTCATGGAGTAGTAAAACAAGATCATTATTTATTTCTTTAATGCTGAAAATAAGCATAAATTCACCATAATCAAGTAGAGGATACCTTTCTAAGCTAAAGTGGCTCAATATATATCACAAGTGTGAGAGAAGAGAAGTGTGAAAGAGAGAAGATATAAAAGTGTCATGTAAGCTAAAAAAAAAGAGTATTAATGGAAATATCACAATGAACATACAAATCGATGCATATCTCCTCTTTATATGCTCTATCTCTCCAAGTGGTGTGGGTGGTTGAAATGCATGCTTAACACCTTGAATAACTTCTTAAAACTCTCCTTTTTATTGACATGTTGAAGGATAAATGACCTTACTAGTGATAATATTAGTTTATCTAACATTTTCCCTCTGATATTGACTCCTTTTAACTAACTCCAATAGGTTTTCCTTGACATATCACTTCCTTCTCTTGTAAGGTGTCTAGAGGCTTCTTCATCTCCTTAGGCCTCTCTTACAAAGAAGTGTGAAAACATGTTTTAGCTACTCCAGCTCATAAAAATTTAATATATGTACTATTAAAATAATATTTGACCTAAATCAATTCATTTTTAGGCCTCAAACTAGTCCTAATAGGTCACTATCTATCAAAAACCTTAATTAGGCCTCATTACTTATAGCATTTGATTTTTAGGTTTTTATCCTTGTATAAGAGTTTTAAAAACAATATTGAGAAAACAAATGAAACTTTTTATTACCCTCTATTAAATTACATTTCCATGCCAAATTTCATGATCTGATTCAAAGTGTATGTTAGCTTTTTCTACACATCTTTTCTGCCAATTAGGCTTAATTAGGCCTCTAGCCCTAGAAAGTGAATTCTAGATCAAAACTCATCCTAAACTTGTAAAACCTCTAGGAAGTGTGTGAATCACCTTACCCATGCAAAAAAAAAAATCTATGTAAATTTAATCTTTTATAATAATGTGCTTATAGTCAAACCATGAAATAGCAAAAATAAAGCCTTTCACAAGCTTGTTTGGATTGCCTTACAAAATGGAGTTAGTTTCATCACTTATAGGAATTATTGAGAAAATTTATGGATTTTAATAGTTATGAAATGTACCAATTGACCTCAAACCATGGTTTTGAATATCTCACCTTCATAGAACACCTAAAACACACATAAAAAGAGGGTATTCTAGGTAGTCCATATGGTAGTCCGTATAATTGAAGTAAATTTGGATGAGCTACTTGGAGTATAAAATAACCTAAAATATGTTTATAGAGTAAGTTGTGGCATTTTATGTGCTTTAAGTGTCCATCTTTGGAAATTGGTCATTATCACTCTCCTAAGCATCCTCAAAGTGCTTCAACTTCTTAGTGATGTTTAATAAAGTTAGACATATGAATCCTCCAGCCAATTCCATAAATTTTAATTAAATTAGAGTTATAAAATTTATATATTATCACAAAATCCCATTAATATTCTCTATTTCATACCAAGTGAATAAAGATTACTCTTAGATATAAATAAGTCATTATGTGATGTCTGAGAGAAAATACAATTTTTAGGTGATTCTCTTGGACTATTTTTCATCTCAAATGACCTCAAAATGTTCATGACTTACATATTAACTTGTATCAAATATTTTCCAATCACCTCTCTTCATCAATTCTCTCTAACATCTCATTTTATTAGGCCTAGGGTTTGTAGGCCAAACTACTTAACTCACCCTAACTCATTATTTTCTCCATTTTCCTCATTCTAATAGGGTATGATCATCATGGAATTTTTGAATGTGTTTTCAAAATTCACCTAAAGGTCTCAATTATTCAAATTAAATCCACTTATCATCTCTTCAAGGTTTATCAATGTAGGATTTTCAAAACTAATAAGCATGTACATGCACTTTGGACAAGGTTTATCTTGATTATATGGGAGTGAAAATGGTATGTGATATCTTGAAGTTTTCTATGGAAATTTTACCAACTCTTCAAGGCTTCAATTAACTCATTTAATACAAACTTACCTTCTTAGTTGACTACCCAAGTTAGCCCATGTCATGTCATTAGGACTGTTGACTGAACAAGTTCATGACTATGTTTCACTATTCCCTCTTACTATAAAATGCATACAGATCCATGAAATGTATTTATAAATATCTCCTAAAGTTATAAATTATCTACACTTCCCTTTAATTCACTATAATTCCCTCTTAGAGATGATTGCTCATACTAGCCTATATGTACACTAGAGACTATAGGGTTGAACACGGTTTGTTTCCTTTATAAATCTATATTGAGGTTATTATAGAGTGAAGAAATAAATACTCAATCATATTTTTAGGGATTATAAAGGTCTCATTCAAACTTACCTATCTGGTCATCACTTCTTTATTGACTGTCGAAACAAGTCTGGGTGGCCTATATATGCACATTAAGATTGAATAGGGGACTAAGTTTCCATCTTTATTAAGTATGAGGAGGAATGATAGAATGTTAATTGTAAGATAATTAAATTTAAACACATGGTTTCTGTCAGATATTACTATAATATCATTCAACTATCTTCATCTAAGTAACTTTGTTATCTCAGGCAAGTAGACTATGTTACCTTAACTGTGTGTTTGGATGTGTAACCCTGTTTTGGTTTTTTTAGGTCTTAAAACCTATCCATTTCTCTTTAATTTATTATTTTATTTCATTTTAGTGATTGAAACTTTAATCTTCCATCACCCACTCTATCAAAAGCATGACTTTCTCTAACACTACTCTAGGTGGTCCTAGGTAGATTGTGTATATACTTCCAAGCCTATGTTAGGTATTTTATTTTATTCCCCTATTTATTATTTCACTATATTAAAATATATGGGTAACATAAAACTCTTCAAAACCCATACAAATCTCTATTCTCAATTTTGAGAGACCTTAACTCCTAAATGAACCTATAGGTGTCTACCTACCTAACTATGTGTATCTTATTTAACCTAAGGTTATTAATGGGATATTTAATCATCACAAAAACACAATATATCAATAAATAACCCTAATTTATTTATTCAAACCTCAATAACTTCTTACAGACTTTAAGATTTCCCCAATAAACACAAACCTTTCCTAGTAATGTAGGACTATGTGTTAAACTTGGTGATCTTATTTACCTTCTTGTCTTTAATATTTGATTAGATATTATTTATTTTAGATATTTTGATAAATATAAAACTCATTTAACCCTAAAATATTACACAAATACCAATTTCACAAGGAAAATATGTTTTTTAGTTACCAAATGGACCTATATATAGGTGATTGCATACTAGGTTGGTTGTAGATGTCCATTTGGAGGAGTTTAGCTAAGTTTGGGCCTTATAGGTATTAAAGACAATACTAAAAAAATTATAATGGATGATTAATATGATATTTACTTTCTTAATACCTTATCCATTCCCTGAAGCCTTAAACCTTCCATCAACTTCACTTATTTAAAACATATTTATTAACCTAGCTATAGGTGATGCTCATGAGAATCTGAGCATATATGATTTGTAGTTAAAATTATAAAATAAGTTATGAAATATTGAATTTTTAAAATCATTTAGGGAGTTTTTATCATCTACTTATCAATTTCATAACACTCTTTCAGTAGATTCAAGACCTCTGTCCTTTATTGTTTATGCAAACATAGTCCTATATGATGAATTTTTAGGCTTATAAGCTTAGTTTCTTAACTTCACGACTCATAAGAGTTTGGATATACTTATTGTTTATATATTAATATTTTTATAACAAAACATCATTTTATCTCCATTCATAGATAACCTTAATAATATATTGACATCATGAATCTCTATGGAAGTTGCAGACCTGCAAGTGGTTGGAGATGACTATTTAGCAACCTCAAAAGTATTAAAGCTTTGGAGAGTTAAACTTGAATATTTAGAATAAAATAAAATTATAATTATTTTAATAACACATTAAACATGAATAACAAGTCTTATAATCTTGGAAATGTATACGTTTAAACACTCAAAAAAGTGGATGCCATATAAATACAGAACATAGTCTACAAAGAGTGAATGAATAAATGGCTATTATTATGACTTATATGGAAAAATAATCTAGTTATGGAGCCATAAATTAGTTTATATTGAGTTATAATATAATTTATAAACATAAAAATTCACCAAAACACCTAAAAGACTTAGAAACTTAGAATGTTGAGAAGTCACTTGTAGACGGTGCAGAAAATGGAAAACACTTTCCAAAAGACATCCACATGTGCCACCATGAGGAATGAATGAATGTGAGGAATATAAATAAATATTATAAGATATTATAACTTGTTTCATGTGATAATAAAAGAAAATTGTTCTAGAGAGCTTAGAAAGTTCCATGTCATGATTAACTAACAAATTTTGGACCCCTAACTTCTTGGTGATTGTTCATAAAGATAAGAAGATGAATCTGAGAAACAATTCCCAAAGTTTGAATATAACCAAGAATAAAATAAATTCTCAAATTTTTAGGCTCCCACCTTTTTTCTCCTAGCCATACCATCTACTTCAATTCTACCTATGTGAGATTTTGAAAGAGTCGATGAAGGAAAGAAGTTATATTCTACAACTATATAACTAGAAACTTCTTCCAAAGTTGTTTTTTTTGTTATATAAGATTAAAAGAGACTCTAGACATTTTTTTATCTTACACATGACTTATAAGTGTCCATATAATCTCACCAACTCCTTAAATAATTATTGAAAATAAAAAAACTAACCTTTTTAATCCCTCTGATAGGTGTGAAAATTAAGTAACTGCTCCCAACTCCTTGGAACATTTTTGGAATAGATTTTGAAGTTTTTGAACTTTGATAAGCATCAAAGTTAGCCAAAAATAACATTTTAATGCATTTTAAATCCCTTAAAGTTAGCTAATGGTCTTCAAATATTCCATAACTTTATGAAACATTATTAGATGTTTTAGACATGAAATACATTTATGAACCCTAATCACACAACTTGACCATGAAGTTTTTCCCAATAACACCCCTAGACCACTATATGACCAAAATATGAAATTATCTTAACTTCTCCAAACGTACCTTAATAAATTGTAATAATTTATTTGAAGGCTTCTAGGGATCATATAAGTATGATATGAACACATGAATAGTTTGAATTTGGAGGGGTGGCCAAATTTGACTTGCATAAAATTTGGTCAACATTATTAGTGATTCATAGGGATATAATGCCTATAATTCTAATAGTACCAGTAGAATTGCATGTCCATTGGGTAATGGGGTCTCTTACACTTAGTTTTAGACCTTAACAAAAATTGAATAAGACACAACAAAAATAATTACCTTCACAACACACAAAACAAATCAAATAAGCCAAAAACAAAGCAAGACACACACATGTGCTCTCAAAAACTTGGGAAACACAAAGACAACTTAAACAAACTAGAATATATACAAAGTAACCTAAAAAATAACTCTTCATCCTAGATCAAAGGGGAATCTTGCGCCATATTTGGATCTATGATATAAAATAAGTAATGAGTCAAGTTGCCTCTTGAGTATTAGCCTTAAAGTCCTTATCTCCTTTATTCTTACTAATATTATTTACATGTCTTTAAATCCAATTATAAAATATTAAAACATGTCAACTATGAAGGTAAAATCCTCTTGCACATCAACATCCTTCTCATGAACCTTTTTGATGTTTGTGCTTGTCTAAGTCATGATCACTTTTTGACTTATAGGGTCAACCTCTATCTTAGTGTTTTGAATATTGTCTTGTTGTCCTTAAAGAAGAAAAATCATATTTAGAATTATTACAATTTACTAATTTATCAAGGTCTTTAATGATCTTAGTAGACTCAATCTAATCCTCATCATTGTCCTCCATGAAGATATCTTTTTCAAGTTCTTTATGCACATGACCTTTAACCTTGAAAAGGCCTTCAAGGTCTTGGATAAGCTCAAAATGTTGTTTC
The DNA here is from genome assembly GCA_037957365.1 of Torreya grandis. NCBI lineage: Eukaryota > Viridiplantae > Streptophyta > Pinopsida > Cupressales > Taxaceae > Torreya > Torreya grandis. Next base: position 1,526,604 of record JARHVA010004127.1, read on the forward strand.
CAATCATATTTTTTTTTAAGCTTCAAGACACACAACTTATTCAAATTCATCTTGATTTATTGGGGAATTCAATCCCAATTATCAATACAACTTCAACAAGTTTGAATGACATAAGATCTTCTTTTGGAATTAAATTATCAAGATGTAAGGCAACTTCAAGAGTGTTTTTAGATTCATCTTATTTGCTTTGATAAAAATATTCAATGGTAGATGCAACATCATCAAGATCTTCCTTTTCACTCAATAATATTGACTTATGCTTGTCTTCACTAAGGGGAGTCCCTATAGTGAATTATTCATCATAAACACTTGAGTCATATTCTTGATCAACTAAAACTTTGGCTTGCTTTTCTTCACTAATCTCAAATAGGATTGGTTCTCTCTCAATAAGGGATGTGGTGGGAAGGTGGTGAATAAGTTCATGGGTTGGAGAAGGAGTATGAGGTGTGATGGAGGGCTTATGAATTGGCTTGGGGATTGATACTTATTTAATGAACTCATGGGGAGATGAAAATTTGGATTGAACAATGGGAGAGACACTTTATTCTACAAGAGTTTCACTTTGTTCATATCCTTATTAAGGATATTCAATAGCTACAAGATCATCTTCAAGATCTTCATTTTCCCACGTATCTAACTTACCTACCCATCACTGAATGTAGCATCTCATTTCATGCAAATATTCATTGATGACATATTTATCTTCCTCCTCAACCAACCTACACTCATTTATAATTAATTTAACCAACTTCCTCAACTTTTCTATGAGATGAATAGGGATCACATCAAGTTCATCATCCCATTTCTTCATTTCTCATTTTTATTTTAGCATGTTTGGTATGAGTGAAAATAAAGACTTAGCTTGAGGTGGAATTTAAGTAGGAGGAGGAGGGGATAATAGTGGTTTTGGTTAGCTTTAATGTGTTGAGTTATTATACTAATTTGAGCTTTTAAGAACTAAAATATTACTTTCCAATCAATGGTACTATTTATTTCCTCATGACAAGACTGATGGGAATAAGGTTGAGATTGATATACAAACACTTCTTGGTACTCTTCTTAACAAACTTATTCATATGGTTGTTCAATAACATCATGTTCATATGGATAATTAATATGATGATCATATGGATTCCATGGATCATAGGACTGATAAAAACCTTGGCAAGGTTATTAAGGGGTATAACATGGGTCATAACAAGGTTGATAGAGAGGTACATAATAGGGATTCTCAACATAACCAGCCATATCAACTTCATTAGTTACATGGAACACAATCATTGATCAAAATATTTTATAATAAGTACCTAGGATGCTTACAAATATATGATTGAATTTAGAGTTACCATTTGCTTTTGTTTAACACTTGTCAAAGCTGATAGGTAGAAGAACACACCAAAATTTCTTCCACTCTTTGGACCTTAATACCACTAGGCATGACAAAACTATTGGCACTCAATATTTCACCCTATAGAGTTTTTTCAAGCCTTATCTATATTGATTGAAACATTGGATTACCTCTATGCCTATGGTTTGCCTATTATAGAGGTAAACCTCTAGGTTTAAGGGCTATCTCCATAAATTTATCTTTGATAGCTTATCACCTACTCTAGTTGCTTTCTTGGGTAAAAAGAGAGAGAGAGAGAGAGAGAGAACACAAAATAAAACCTATAATAATAAAGTGATGCACCAATTGTGTCTTGATTGCTACCAACTAATTAAAAGTACACTTCAAACATAAGTCTAATATGTATATGACACTACTCCAAAACTGCCCTTGTATTAATATTTATCATGGAGGTTTTTGAAGCCAACCTAAGCTAGGAGGACTAGAATTAAGGTATTAACTTGAAACTTGTGCAAATAAAAATAACTCAGATTATGAAAACTAAATTATAACACTTTAAGATACCTACAATAGACTTTCAAAGTTGAATATGGATGTAAGCAAGGACAACATGCTAAGGAAAAGAAGCTATCACTTAGCAAGATCAAATAGCTTAACATACACATTGAAACAAATTCGTGGAGAAGGAAAACCAAATTATTATTTATTTATTCAAGTCTTAAAATTATTATGGGTTTACCATACTTAGGTGGAGAATATATTTCGAAGCCAAAGTGGCTCAATATATAACACAAGAGTGAGAGAAGAGAAGTGTGCAAGAGATATATGATATAAAAGTGTCATGTAAGTTAATAAAATAATATTATTAAGTTAAATATCATAAAATACTTAAAAATACATGTGTATCTCTTCTTTATATGCTCTAGCTCTCCAAGTGATGTGGGAGGTTGAAATTCATGCATGACACCTTGACTAGTTTCTTGAAACTCAACTTCTTATTGACATGTTGAAGCATAAGTGGAATTATTTGTGATAATATAAGTTTATATTATATTTTTCCTCTCCTATTGACACCTTTAAACTAACACCAATAGGTTATCCTTGAAACATCACCTCCTTCTCCTACAAGGTGTCTAGAGGGCTCTTCATCTCCATAGGCCTCTCTTGTAAACAAGTGACAAAACTTGGTTTAAGTTACTCCAGATCATGAAAAATTCATGGATGTCATATTTAAATCATATTAGACCTAAATAAATTCAAATTTTGGCCTGAAACTAGCCCCAATAGGTCGTTATCTACAAAAACCGTTAATTAAGCCTCATTCCTTGTAGCCTTTTTTTCTATTTTTCTCCTTATGTGAGATTTGTATGGATAATATTTAGAAAATAAAGGTTTATTTTAGTACCATATATTATCTTATATCACCATGTAAAATTTCATGATCTTAGTCAAAGTGTAAGTCAACTTTTTCTACTTATCTCTTCTACCAATAAGACCTAATTAGGCCTTTAGCCCTAGAAAGTGAATTATAGATAAAAACTCATTATAAAATTTTTAAAAATTTATGAAGTGTGTGAATAACCTTACCCATGAAAAATAAAATCCATGTATATTTTATCTTCTGAAACAATGTGCTTATAGCCAAACCATGAAATGGCGAAAAAAATAAGCCTTTCACAACCATGTTTCGTCTGCCTTACAAAATGGAGTTGGTTTCATCAATAATAGGAGATATTAATAAAATTTATGGATTTTTGAATTTTTGAAAATTATAAATTTACCTCATCCCATTATTTTTAATCCCTCACCTTCTTAGAACACTTGCAAAACACAAATAAACACATAAAAATAATATATTTTGGGCAATTCATATAGTAGTCTGTAAAAGTGAAATGCATATGAATGATATAATTTTAGTATATATAAACCTTAACTATATTTTAGGATAAATTTGTGTCATTTTATGTGATTTAGGATTCCATCTCTACAAACTAGTCATTATCGTTGTCTTAGGCAGCGTAAAAGTTCTTCAACTTCTTAGTGATGATTCATAAAGTTGGACGTATGAATCCTCCAACCAATTAAAAAGAGTTGAAGTAAATTACGGTGATTTTTTTTTTATTAGGATAAAAATTTCCCATTAATATTATATAATTCATACCAAGTGAAGCAAGATGACCTCTCAGGTAGAAACAAGGCATTATGTGAGGTCTGAGAGAAAATGAGGTTTATAGGTGATTCTCTTGGATTAGTTTTGGTCTAAAATTACATAAAATTTTTAATTACATCCATATTGAATTTTATAAACTATTTTACAAACACCTCTCTTCATTATGTCTCTCCAACATCTCATTTGCTTAGGCTTAGGGTTTGTTGGCCAAACTGCCTAACTCACCCTAACTCATTATTCTCTCTATTTTACTCTTTATGTCAAGGTTTGAGAAAAATTTAATGTTTTTATATGTTATAACCATTACACTTAGAATATTAATTCTTAAAATTCAATCCAATTTGTGTCTCTTCAAGGTTTGTCCATGTAGGATGTCAAAACCAATATGCATATACATACACTGTGGACAGGGTTTGTCTTGACTATATCAGAGTGAAAAGGGTCTATGATCTCATGATTTTTTTGATGGACATTTTACCATATATTCAAGTCTCTTATGGTATCATTTAATAAAAACTCACCTTATTAGTTGACTTCCTAATTAAGCTTATGTCATGTCATTAGGGGTACACTTGACTTAGCAAGTTCATGATTGTGTTTCATTATCCCCTCTTACTATCAAATGAATAGAGATCCATTAAATGTATTTATGTGTTTACATACATACATACATACATACATATATATATATATATATATATGTATATATGTAGATATATGTAGATATATGTAGATATATATATATATATGTATATATACATATATATATGTAGATATATCTATATATGTAGATATGTGTGTGTGTGTGTGTATATATATACACACACACACATATATCTACATATATAGATATATCTACATATATATATGTATATATACATATATCTACATATATATATATACATACATGTATATGAAGATATATGTATATATATATATATATGTAGATATATGTATGTATATATATATATATATGTAGATATATGTATATATACATATATATATGTAGATATAGGTATATATATATACATATATATATATATATATGTATATATATATACATATATATACATATGTATATGTATACATACATATATGTATATATATATGTATGTATTTATTTATATATTTATATATATATATATATATATATATATACATATATACATACATACATACATATATATATATATATATATATATATATATATATATATATATATATATATATACATACATACATACATACGTATACATATATATGTATATATACATATATATATATACACATATATATACATATATATACACATATATATACATATATATACACATATATATACATATATACACATATATATACATATATATACACATATATACACATATATAAACATACATATATATAATATTAAAGGTCTGAATTTTATACACTTCCCTTTAATTCACTTTCATTTCCTCTTAGAGCTTACTACTCATACTAGACTATATGTACACTTAGGACTATAGGGTTGAAATAGGTTTTATTTCCATTATAAATTTATCTTTAGGTTATTATATAGTGATTTTACCACTCTTAAATCATTATTTAAGGGATTCCAATGGTTTTATTTAAACTAACCTATATGGTCATCACTTCTTTGTTGACTGTCAAAAAAAAATTGGTTGGCCTGTGTATGCACATTAAGACTAAATAGGGGATTGAGTTTCCACCTTTATTAGGTCTAAGTATGAATTATAAAATGTTTTTTGTCAAACAATAACATTAAAACACTTGATTTCCCTCAGATTCTATTGTAATTTCATTCAACTCTCTTCATCTAAACAACTTTGCTATCATAGGCAGGCAAACTATGCTAGCTTGATTATGTGTTTGGATGTTTGACCCTTGTTTTTTTATTTTATTTATTAAAACCTCTCCATGGATATATAATGTATTATTTGATTTCATGAGATCCTTTTAGTGATTGAAACTTCAAGCTTCCATCACCCTCTTTGCCAGAATCAAGACTTTCTCTAACACTACTATAGGTGATGTTAGGTAGACTACGTATAGACTTCCAAGCCTATGTTAGGTATTTTATTATATTACCCTATCTAGGATTTAAGTTTATTAAAATACTTGGGAAACCTAAAATTATTCTTTACACATATAAACCTATATTCTTAGTTTTGAGAGACCTTAACTCCCAAATGAGCCTATAGGTGTGTGTCTACCTGACTCTGTGTATCTTGTTAAGCCTAAGGTTCTTTATGGGATATTTCATCATAAAAAACAACACTTTACCATTAAATTACCTTAATTATGTAATTCAAACCTTAATACATTATTCTAAACTTTAAGATTTCCCCAACAAACACATACCTTTCCTAGTAATGTAGGACTATGTGTTGAAATGGGTGATCTTATTTGCCTCCTTTTCTTCAATTTTTACTTAGATATTATTGATTTTATATATTTCAAGAAATATAAAACTACTTATACCATTAAAACACTATAAAAATAACAATGTCACAAGGTATAGATGGTCTTTAGTTCCCAAATGGACGTACATGTGACTGCATACTAGGTTGGTTGTAGATGTACATTCAGTGGAGTTTGACTGAGTTTGGGCCTTATAGGTCTTCAAGATAATCCTCAAAAAAATTTAATGGATTTATCATGTGACATTTTTTATATTAATATCTTATCAATTCTTGGATCCTTAAACCTTCCATTAACATCACTTATTCAAAACATATTTCTTAACTTGGTTATAGGTGATATTCATGAGAATATGAATGTATATGATTTATATTTAAGCTTCTCAGATATATTATGACTAATTTTAGTGTTAAACTCACTAAGGGAGCTCTTCTCAACTCCTTATAAATTATATATCATCCTTTAATCACATTTAAGACCTTTGCTCTTTGTTTTTTATGCAAACAAAGTCATGTAGGATGCATTTTTAGGCTTATAAGATCATTTTGTCAAATTCTTGAGCCATAGGAATTTTAAGGTCCTTATTTTTTTATCTATGAATATTTTTGTATTGATCCATCACTTTATCTCCATGCATATATAACCTTCATAATACATTGACATCATGAATCTCCATGGAAATTGTAGACATGCATGTGGTTGGAGATGACTATTTAGCAACCTCAAAAGTATTAAAACTTTAGAGAGTGCAACCTAAATTTTTGGACTAAAAGGAAATTACCATTATTGGAACAACACATAAAATATGAATATAAATTCTAAGAGTCTTATAAATTTATATGTTCAAACACTCAAAAACATCTCTATTATACAAACATAAAACATAGTCTAGAAAGAGTGAATGAAGAAATGGCCATGCTTGTGACTTATATGAAAAAATAAAATGGTCATGGAGCCATGAATTGAGAGGGAGCTAAAATATATTTTAGAAACATCTCAATACACCAAAAAAATTGAAATACAAAGAAACTTATAAAGTTAACCAGTCACTTAGAGACAGTGCACAAAAGCGAAAATGATTGCTAAAAGACATCCACACATGCCACCATGAGGAATGAATGAATGGGAAGAATATACAAACATATTATAAGATATTAAAACTATTTTCATGTAGATAAAATTTCAATTTTTTTTTTGGAGAGCTAAAAAAGATCCCTATCATAGTTAACTAGAAGATTTTAGACCCCTAACTTCTTAGAGATTATTCATAAAGGTAACAAGATGAGTTTGAGAACCAATGACCAAAGTTTGAATCTGACCAAGAGTAAAATAAATTCCCAAAGTGTAAGTCTCCCACCTTCTCTCTCCTATCCATACCATCTAATTTAATTCTACCTATGTGATATTTTGAAGGAGTTGATGAAGGAAAGAAGTGATATTCTACAACTATTTAACTCCAAACTTCTTCCAAAGGTGGTTTCTAACTTATATAAGATGAAAGGACATTATTAGCCTATTATCTCTTACACATGACTTCCACAAGTCTGTACAAGTTTTCTAACTCCTTAAACAAGTGTTGAAAATCATGAAAACTAACCTTTTCTTATCCATCTGATAGGTGTGATAATTATGTAACTAATCTCAACTCCTGGGAACATGTGTGGTATGGATTTTGAAGTTTTTAAACTTTGACAAACATCAAAGTTAGTGAAAAATCACATTTTAATGCATTTTCAAGCCCTTCAAGTTAGCAAATGGTCTTCAAACATTTTGAAACATTTTGAAACATTATTTGAAGATGTTTTAGATAAGAAAGACATTTATGAACCCTAATCTCCTATGAAATAACTTGACCATGACTTTTTTCCAAATGACACCCCTAGACCATTATATTACCAAAATATGAAAGTACCTTAAATTTTCCAAAATTACCTTATTAAATGCTAATAAGGTATTTGAAGGTTTATAGGGACCATATAAGTATGATATGAACACATGAAAATATTTAATTTTGATGGGGTTGCAAAATTTGACTTAGGTTCAAAATTTTTCAATAGTACCATAGATTAAATAAAAGAGGTAGCACACATAGGGGTTCAAATATTAGTTTGATACACCCACAAATTAAAATGTATGTGAAGATGCCAATTATTTTTAGCCTCATTAACTAGTTTGGTTAGCATCTTGCAAAGGGTTTTGTTGGATGCCTTGGCTTATCCATTGGCTTATAGATAATAAGGAAATCAAAAGCTTAGATTAATGTTGAAGTAATCACTAAACTTATGGACATGATTATTTTAAAATATTTCCCATTATCTTTAATTATTTTATGTCAGACACCAAAATAACATATGACATGATGATTAATGAAATCAATGATCTTATTTTCCCTTGTCAAAATAAGGGGAACAACCTCCACACATTTAGAGAAATATTTGATAGAAATAATAATAAATCTATGTCACTAAGGAGATTTAGGATTAATATTCCCTATAAGGTCTAATCATCATTGGAAAAATGGCAAAAAATCCTTAGCTACGTGTAATACATGACTAGAGACATGGGATAAGTTGGCATGATGTTGTCACTTCATGAATTTCTTGACATATTCATAATAGTCTCAATTTAAATTAGGCCAATAAGAACCTTTTAACACAATATTCTTGGTGATAGTTAAAACATTAAAATGGTTGCCACATATTCCATCATGTGTTTATTTGATTGCAATATCTGCTTCACAGTTTTAGAGACAACAGATCATAATACCATCAAACCCCCACTTATAAAGAATGATCCCCATTATTATATACCAGTTATTATGCTATTAAAAATAAAGATTAGCATTTTTGGATAAATATGAAGGAATGATACCCTTAGACAAATAATTGAATATCTGTGTGTATAATAGATACAAGTGATTTTCCTCTATAATATTAATAAAAGGAAGATTAGTTTTGGTGCAAGAAGGTTGATTGACATTATAGATAATAAAAAATAATTTAGATTCTTGAGAGGAAGATGGGATAAAGGAATCCAAGGAAACCATGGTATTGGCAAAATTATTGGTTGAGCAAGGAGTGTCCTAGATGACATAATGGTTGAGGGTGGCTAATAACTGCTTTGCTGACATTTTATACATCTAGAGGATATTATTATTGCATTTTTATATTCTATATATTTCATTAACTACCATTTTGGATTCCTTAAAAAGATGAAGTAACTTAATATTAGATCCAAAGCTATTTGGAGACCTATAACTAGGGCTTCATATTCTACCATATTATTAGTACATTCGAAATAAATTTTGAAATATAGGGGTTTATGAATGCCTTCTAGTATTATTAGAATAATCCATACTACCCCTCCACATTCTCATTTAGATCTAACAAAGAAAATCATCATTTGATATTTTATATCTCTTTGGGATGTGGAGGCTATAGATTCATTAATAAATTCATAACTGGATGGTAGATTATTAGCAAGGGGTGCCTCATCTAATTTATCAACAATGATATTCACCTTAATTGACTTATAGTTAAGGAATTGAATATCAAAATGGATGAAAATCATAATCCATCTTTCCATTCACTAATTTTGATAGGGTTTTAAGTATTGGTAATCACATAGGTTTTGTGATTAAGAAATTAGTGGAAAAGTTTAGAACTTACGAATACTAAGGACAAAAATAGCTTTTTAATATGCATGTAATGAGTCTCATACTCAACCAAAGTATGACTTATATAATAAATTAATTTATCTCTATGTTATTAATCTTGATGGGTAAGCATGACACCTAAATCATGGTTTGTAGCTAAGATATACAGGTAAAAAGGTTTACCCTTATAATTTATCTAGTAAGTTACCCATGCATTTTTTAAACCAAAAATCATAACCCTATAATAAGAAGCTCCACATGGAGTAATAAAAGAGGTTTTATGCTGATATTTTAGGGTGATAAATATTTGGTTATATCTAAGAAATCCATCCATGAGTGAAAACATTTTGTGTACTATAGTGAGATCCAAGATAAGGTAGATATTAAGAATGGGAAAGTCATATTATAGATAGGTGATGTTAAGATCATGAAAGATGGTATAAAGGCATATCACCCTATAGGTTTTATTATAGGTACTATGTTAGATACCTATTAAGGATAATTGATGGGTTGGATGAAGTTAATGAATAATAACCATAGTAATTCTTCCTTGATAAAAAGCCCTACATAAGGATGCATTTTACAAAGTTCTTATTTTACTAATTTATCTTCAATAATGGTGATAATGCTATGGATGACTATAACAAGGACTATTCCTAGCATATCACTATAAGATGAAGAAAAGGATTGGCTATGATTATCAATGAATGTTTTGAAATCTTATTATTCTTTAGAAACTAAGGATTGGCTAACTTTGATTTTTTGTGGGACCTTGAATGTTCCTATGTTAATATCCATTACAACTCCATTTATAATACCAGGAGAATTAGATGGTATAATATTATTTAAATATGAATATCCTACCCATAAAAATGTTAATATGGATTCATCTTCCTAACACTCCATCACATAGACTGAAGAGGAATCTTCATCTATTAAGTTAGGAAAAGTTAGTGGAAGGCATAAGGTTTTTTCCTTATTTTTATAAGTTAGTGATTCCAAGTGAATGGTGATAATAAAAAAAGTTAGGTAGGATGTAAATGGTGTCATTAGTCACCATAGGAGAATTGAATTGGGATGTTGGTTCTTTATCATCCATATTTATAGAGATATTTTATGACAAAGTGTTATCACTGTCAACTTTAGGAGTTTTCCTGAAATTCAGGCCATGATTTTTGTGTGGTTTTATAAGGTCATTTATTTTAAATTTATGGGGTCCTTGTTCTTACCATCCTATGTTGAAGACTTTTCAAGCACATCATTGCAAATAGGTTTGTGTGAAGTGTGGTTTGTCAAGAAAGAAAAAGTTATACAAAAATGGTTTGGTATGTGGTTTACTTTCCCCATATAAAGGGGACTGATTAATTCCTCCATAGATTAAGAATGTTTGGATGACAAGGGGATAAAGGGGATAATATCTCATAGGTTGGTTTGATAAGTACACTTTTGGTTAGGGAATCCATATTCTTGAGGGGTTGATAAGGGGATAACATTTAACAACTAATAATCCCCTAAAGAGTGTTATTGAAATGTCAAGTTAAGTGAGTTTTCATTAGGTATACAGGATGAAGGTATCATGGAACTAGATGACGTTTCCCCCAAAAATAATGGGCTCAAGTTATTATTAACCATTTTTACCATAGGTCAAAATGGGTCAACCACCTATACTTATGATCTCGTATAGGGTCTTTTTATAATGTTATAGGGTATGTTGTAGTTCATTTGATGTCATATCACATGCCATTCTATCTTTGGTCATAGTCTAACTTAGTCCTTATGTCATTTGGTGTCTTAGGGGTCATTTTAGAGTCATATATGCAAGTGATAGGTTTTCATGGTGTTGAAATAGTTAGGATCATGGAAAGAGTTTGCACTGGCCTCAAAAAGTTCATTTGAGCTTTCAAATATCAAGTAGTAGTTCAAGCACAAGCCTAAGTAAACCAAACTGTCACTAGGATGTCATCCAAAAAGAAATAGACCAAATCACTTGTGAATTTGATAAGTTCACTCAGAAATCCTTTTGATCCAAAACTTTATAGCACCATAGATCTCTTTATGTTAGAAACATGCTCTAAAAATTTCATGCATGTGCAAGTTTTCTAGATCAAGTTATGGGGTTTTAAATTAGACTTATAGAGTAGAACATTTACACAAGCATCAAGTTCAAGATCCATAAAGTAGTCATTTATATTCAGAATGTCCTTAAAGGGTTTAAATTTTATCAATATCTAATGGTCCATATGATGTCACATATTGACACTCATATCAAAATGTCCATGCTTGGGTCAAACAAGTCAGAAGTTCCTTGGGTTAAAATACCTTAAAAATCTATAGGTTGGAAAAGATCCAATGGGCAAATTTGTTGAGTAGACATCCAATGGTGTGAGCTTGAATGATAAGAAGGTGGTTCCAATCTATATCAATTATTATCATTCAATCATATCAATGATTCAATGGTGCATAAGAACTAATAGGAAAGTGGGCCCAATAATATCTATGACTAGTGTTTGCTCGCACATCTTAATCTAATGGTGTGAGTGAAAGTCAACATGTCAAAATAGTGTGGTAGAAAATTGGAGACAAATTTACCTTCATACATCTTGATCTTATGGTGCACAATAATTTATAAATTTGGGATCTGATAGAAAATATCTATGAGACCTATAGGAATAATGACAGGTTGGAGTAATGTGATTAGTCTGATTTAGTTTTTGATGGACAAAGTCAAACTAAAGAGCCATTCTTGACTGGAGAAACTAGGTATCAGAAACATAGTTTAGAATGGAATGATAAATATGGTATGGAGATTAAACATGGATAACTATTTAGGATCAAGGATTATATAACATATCATGCTCTTTAGACTCATGTGCCACCATGAAAGCCTAGTCGAGGGTATGAGATGAAAACTGACCGCTAGATGTCAAAAACAAAGTCTAGGAAAGTAATAAATGACTATAAATGATGAATATAGGTGTCTAAAAGAGATATATATATATATATATATATATATATATATATATATATATAAGCTTAAAAAATATTATTATTATCATATAATATGTTTTGAATCTCCTAATTCAATTTTAAATGCTCAAGAGATGATCTATGATGAAAGCAATTTCATAAAAGTTAGTGAAAGAATCTCTACACCATTTTCAAGAGTTTGTCATGGTTTATATGGAAGTTTATCTTGGTAAGAATTCATATTTTAATTCATAATCTATTCCCCTATAATGTAATTGGTTATCAATTGGACATGTGTTTGAGTGACCTTTGAACTTCATTCTGTCATGCTCTTTCTAAAATTCTATTAGTAGCTACCATTTTGGCCTTTGAAAAATGATACCACCCTATGTATAGTGAATCTCTACTAGTTTTGACATTTTAATTTTCCTAATAATAATAAATTAAATCATTTTTTAGTTCATATATAATCTTATCAGAATGTGTGAAGAGATCTATAGTGAATAGTTAAGTGATATTTATTTATCCTTGCTTTCTCTCAATCCTCTCATATTTGATGCAATTGATTTCAACCTATCAAGTCATGTGAAGTGTTTTTAAATGTATAAGTCTATTTTAAATGTATAATAAACTTTAGTATCTAAAACTGATATATAGTTTTAGTCATTTTGAATAGTTTTCATGCACCGCACCTTCATATTGAAACATTGATGCTAGTGCATTCTAGGACTCTTAGGCTAGTGTTTGGGACATTGTCTCTTTGTGAAAGAGGTATGATAGTCTTGTCAAATAAATTTTGGTGTATCACCTCCTTTATCATAGGTTCACTTATTGTAATATATAACTCTTCTACACATAATTAATTAGTTATCATAGATAAGAGCATTTAAAGATACATTCAAGGAGCTAACCCTTAAATTTAGAGGCTTATTTCCAATAAAGGTACACCCATATACCTATAAATGTTCCCATGTTTCCCAAATCTCAAAAAATCTTGATCAACTTATTCTAGGGTGAAATATTTGGTGACAACAATTTTGGCATGCCCGGTGGGACTCATTGTCTTCAAGATAACTTGTCAAGGCAAATGTTGGTCTTGATAACCTCAACTATAAATTAGTGTGGTTCTCATCATTTGATAACTCCTTTTAAGGTAAATATAGTTTAAGGCCATTATGTTTTTATAAACTTGCCTTCATAATTCATGGTTCTCACTAGGTCATCCTCTAGTAGAACATTCAGTCCCATTAACCCATCCATTCAGCCTAAAATTACTCTTGAAGTTTAGTATCCATAGCCTAATATTCCCTTTGAAAAATAAGTATATTTTTCTAAAGAGGAAGAGAGTAAAGAGGCTAAAGAAATTAAAGATATTGAAGAAGAAGACATGGCTAGACCTCATGCTTTACCTACCTTCAATATTGAAAATCCAATTCAACTTCAAGTATATGATGCCATTCCTCCTAACCATGAAAGGTGTGCCCACATTCAATGGTGAGAGTCATGTCACACCTAGTGAGAATATTAGAAATGTTTCTAATTTTTTTTAATTTCCATAATATTGTTTGAGAAAACATTTACATTAGGCTCCTTTCCATGTAGCTTAAAAAGAAGGTTGTTAATTGGTATAGGACTCTAGAAGGTAGATGCATCACAACATGGGATGAGTTTGGAATGTTGTTGACTTCTAAATTTGGAAATGGACGTGACCATGCCTCTCTCCTAAATCAGATCAATGTGATAAAAAGGGGATCTAAACAATTAATACATGACTTTAGTGAAAGGTTTCAGAAGACTTGGCATATATTTCATCCTACCACGAGACCACCTACTATATTTGTGTTCCCTAGTTACTTGAGAGTCATTAGGACTAAAATTTCTATCATGATTCAATCTATGGGAGGATCCACTCTTCTTGAAGCATATGATATTGATATAAAAGATGATAATATTCTCATACAAGATATAATATATCCTCCTAAGGTGTATATTATTCATTTATCTCATGTTTCTACTAGTACTCTAGAAGTGGATCAAATTCCTAATGCCAATTCCAAGCCTAAGGCTTCTCCTAAGAATGCAAATAATGCCATGGACAAAGATGCATTTAGTCAAACGTTTGAATCCAAGCTTGGGATAAGAAATATGTAAAATGGTTCCTATTAGAATTCATACCATTATAAATAGAAATATGGTTAATAATATGGAAGAGGAAGAGGCTAATAGAAACATAATCCCAATAGGTCTGCGAATGTATATAGTCCTAGCCCTACCACCAATACAAGGGAGATGGTACTAGTTCATAAAAATTTGTTGTATGAAGAAGATTGGAAGAAATAACAATTCATGGATGCCAATGAGAAGAGATAAAACTATGGTGTCTCAAGGAGGAGTTACTCTTCTCTCATCAAATTAAGATGAGGTTATGATACAAGTTAATGAGGATTGGTAACCTCAAAGATAGATCCTCACCATTTTTTGGTTGAATAAAATTTTGTGATAAATCAAGGAACCTATATCATAAATAATACAAGGTCAAAGATCAAGGATATAGGATGTGATAGTATCATACCCACTAGATCATCCAATCCATTGCAAATTAGCAAGGCATAACTACAAGTGTGATATTTCTAAAAGCTCCTACACCTCCATCAAGTCAAAATATGGTAACGTCTACTCATATTCCTAAAATTCCAAGTAATTATCTACCTAAAATATCCCAATATAAATTAGGTATGGTTTATTTAAACATTATATATTCTTTGATTAACACTAAAACATTTATTTCTCTTTGGGATGTTTTCCATATGCCTAGTCAAAAAGAACTCCTAAAAATTAGTTATATATTATCCCTACTAGTGTCTCACCGTTAAATCAAATTCATGGCCATTTTTATATTTAAAATAATCATATTAACATTATTTAACCATCAATTAGGTCTGATAAACCTCCACCATTTTACCTCACCCTAATTATAGCTACTAAATTGATACACAATTGCATAGTTGAAAGTGGAGGTTCTAATTTTATCATGCCCAAAGTTGTGGTTAATAAGTTGGGCCTAAAATATGAGACACATAGCAAATGGGTCCTTAAATTATATGGTACACCTACCAAAATAGTGTGTCTATTAAAAAACATGAATGTTTTCTTTTATGATTTTCCTAATTTTCCTATCTTGTAAGACATAGTTATGGTTGATCTCACAGCCCAGTTTGTAATCTATCTATCAAGGGACTTCACAACCAAGATAGGTGGATATATCTTAGTTCAATGGTATTTCATGTATTATAGACTAATTTATGGGGAAAGTGTGATAATTATGACACAACCTTTTGTAATGTTTCATATTGACCCTTACTTTGAGATAAGTTCCAATCTAAATTATGTGGATCATAAAGAAAAGCACTCTATTATAGATGATGACATTATTCCAAGATCAAAGTTATTTAATATTTATTTATTGATGAATATGGAACTAATAATTATGATAATTATCCCTATTCTTTTATGGAGTAAATTTATTTAGGAGTGTATTATATACATGAAGGAGTACCAACACCTCTACTTACCAAGGAAGAGGGTGAAGATGATGAGATGTGGAAATTATTTTTTGATGGTTCAAGAAGTAAAGTTAGTGTAGGATCTAATATTATGTTGGTATCCCCATTAAAAAAATGTTATTATGCTTCATATATATTTCACCTTAGTTTTACTTGTAATTTGGTTGAGTATGAAGGTTTAATTCATGGCCTTCAATGGGTAAGGAGAAAAGGAATCAAGTATGTGAAAGTATATGGAGATAGTGAATTGGTTTTATATCAGGTGAGGAATGTGCTTGCTACTAATAAACCTTTTCTTAATTCATACAATCATAGTTATTGTATTTTATTTAATAATTCAATATATTAAATATACAATCACTCCCAAAGGAGTAGAATAGTCGTGTTAATAGACTAGATGTCATATAGCTCAATTTGATACTCTAATTGCCATAAAAGAAGAAGGAATATAGTATCATATTAAGATCATTATTATACATTATATACCTAATAATTAAGTTTCTCAAAAAGTGTTTTATATTGATATACACATTTCATGCTTCTTGCAAAATGAGGCTGTGTTTTTTTCAAGGAATCAAAAGAGGCTCTAAGAGCAATTAGGTGATCAGATTGTGAAAATAACAACCAATAAGATATATAAGGGCTTAGTGAACTTATAAATTATATTCAATTAGAATGATCAAAATAATAATGAGAAAGTGAGTATGTCTAAAAAGGAGGAGAATTATGAAAGGGTCTTGATCTTCAAGGATGAATTCCTCAAACTAGGCAAGGTATGTTCTATTTTAGAGAAGCAAGTATTCATTGAGTTGTGTAAAGAGTTTCATGATATATTTTATTATGAATATAAGGACCTAAAAGTATTTTATCCTATCCTAACACATCATTCTATTGAGTTATAACCTAGAGTTAAACTGGTCAGATAGAATCAAAGACCCATCAACCTAAGGTTGAGTAGATCATGAGGTTAGATCCTACCAAACTCCTTAAATATAAAATAATATTTCCTATCAAGAATTCAATGTGAGTATCTAAATTTTTTCTTGTTAAAAAAAATAATGGGGAGATAATACTTTGTGTGGACTTTAGAGATCTTAATAGAGTGTCACTCAAAGATCACTATCTTCTACCTTGAATAGAGTAGATTTTATAAATGATTTCAGGTTCTCAACATTTTTTATCTTATATATGGGTGCTTGAGTTACAATCATATTTTATTTAGTGAAGACGATCATTTTAATACAACCTTCACTACTAAATGGGGGAATTTTTCTTATAGGAAGATGCCCTCTAGTCTATCTGATGTCGATGCCAGATTTCAAAGAGCAATAGACATGGCCTTCAAAGGTTTGATAAATGAGACGTTATTGGTTTATATATATGATATAATAGTGTTTCCTAAGGATTCTAATGAAAACATGAAACACTTGAGACAAGTGTTTGAAATATGTAGGTAATATGGAGTATCTCTTAATCCAAAGAAGTGGATCTTTATTATTTATGAAGGTAAGATTTTAAGAAATATCATTTCCAAGGATAGTTTGACTATTGATACTACAAGAATAGAGGATATTATAGGCTTATAATTTCCCATAAATAGTAAAGGTATTCAAAGTTTCTTATAAAAGATAAATTTTATAAGGAGGTTCATACTTAGTTTTGCATCTTTGGTGAAACCTATCATAGCCATGCTCAGGAAGAACCAAGCCTCTTCTTAGACCAAAGAAGGTAAGAGTAGTTTTGAAACCATAAAATAAAATTAATTACAAAATATCCTACTCTTGTGAATACTTATTTTACTAATGACTTCATTTTTTTATTAATTTTCTGACCTTGATACTATATCATCCATGCTGATGTAAAAGAATGATGAGGGTATGGAGTAGCCAATTACATTCTTTAGTCAAGGTTTAGAATATTATGAACTCAAGTACACATTTATAGAGAAATAGGTCCTTGTTTTTTTAATGGGACTAAATAAGTTTAGACATATGATTTAAAATAATAAGATTTATGTTATGGTCTCTCATCTTAGTACCAAAGAGTTTCTCTTGAGAAAAGATATTAGTGAAAAGAGGGCAAGGTGGATCACTAATATAATGGAATATGATGTTGATATCAAGGTGAAAAAATTTATAAGGGGTAAATTCCTCTTTGATAATTTAGCTTCATATCTTCATGAGCCAAAAGAAGAAGCTCTAGTTAATCATGATTGTTTCTAATTAGTTGGTTCCTTGCCTCTATGAAGTTAGACATAGGATGTGATCAAATTTCTTCAAAATGGTGAGTATCCTAATGGTATTAGTAGATAAAAAAGGAGATATTTTAGGTTGTAATCT
The DNA here is from genome assembly GCA_037957365.1 of Torreya grandis. Lineage (NCBI taxonomy): Eukaryota > Viridiplantae > Streptophyta > Pinopsida > Cupressales > Taxaceae > Torreya > Torreya grandis. The sequence goes on from JARHVA010004127.1 coordinate 1,545,071, forward strand.
ATTCCCTTTTATCTTGTAAATAGTGTGCTCTTTATAAGAGACATTAATGGTTTTCTACTGATATGCATTAATAAAGATCATTTTGGAGTGTTTTTTGAGAAGTTCCACGATGGGACATTAGGAGGTAATTCCTCTCCAAGAACTATAGCTACCAAGATCATGAGGGTAGGTTATTATTAACCTATCCTCTTTAAGGATTTACATGTTTAGGTGAGAAGGTGTGGATAATGTGCTTTATTAGTAGGAAAATATAATCTTACAACTCTTCATTTAAAGCCTATACAAGTATACCAACCTTTCATGAAATGAGGTCTTGATTTTTTAGTATGATAAACCCCCATTAAGTGCTTATAATAAATGGATACTCATAATAATTGATTAATTTATAAGGTGGGTTTAGGTAGAAACATTAAAGGAAGCCAATGATGATTATATCTTGGAGTTCTATGAGATCATCATCACAAGGTTTGGCACTCCTACTATTATTTTAGATAATGCTCTTTATTTTATGGGTACTAAGACAACTGATTGGGAAAATAGTAATTTCATATTCTTGATCACTGCATCTAACTATTACCCTCAAGATAATGGGTTGGTTGAATCTACTAACAATAATTTGACCAAAATCATCAAGAAAACCTTGGAGCATAACTAAAGATCTTGGCACACCAAATTAAAGATAGACTTATGGGTTGATAAGATAAATCCCAAGAGTTCAACAAGGAATTATCCTTTTGTGCTTGTTTATGGCAAGGAAGCTAGGTTGTTTATCTCTGAAGAGATGCTTACCTTAGAGTTAGCACACCAACTAGAGTTACTTGAGAATACTCTAATGGAAATGAGATTGATATAATATATAGAGTTGTAAGAGACTAGAGATAAAGTTCATCAAGATATGGAACATCACCAATTACTAATGAAGAGATCTTTTGATAAGAAGGAAAATCTAAGATCATTTCAATAAGGTGGAATAGTATTGAAATGGGATGACTATAGAGAAAAAATAGTGAGATATACCAAAATTTATTCCCTATGAAGTAGACTATGTATCATCATCAAGTGCAAGAAAAACAACTCTTTTCTGTTAACAAGGATGAATGAAGAAGAGATTCCTATCCATATGAATGGGATACATTTGAAACCATGATATTAAGGCTAAAGGTTAATTTTTTAAATATTAGAATAGGTGTGTGTTTCATTTCTTATTGTGTTGTGTTCCATAAGTGCTCATAAATCACATGTGTGTTTCTTTCTTTGTGTTTTTTTCATGTTGTTTTATGTTTTTTGGTGTGTTATCAAGGAAATTTATGTGTCAAAATTTTATACTTTTGACTTTGTAATGTAATGGATATGATTAGACAACTAGTCATGGCATAGTAAGTATACCACCCTTGGGAAATTACCAAAATGTTGACCATTTTTACCACACATCAAAATTGTTCAACCCCCTCTAGTCAAGATCTCATATAGGGGATTTTTATAATGTCATAGGGCCTATTGTATTTCATTTGATGTCATATCATATGACATTCTATCTTTGATCATAGTCTAGCTTAGTCTTTGTGTCATTTAGTGTCTTAGGGGTCATTTTAGAGTCATATATGTAAGTGGTAGGTTTCCATGGTGTCCAAATAGTCAAGATCATGAAAAGAGTTTGCACAAGCCTCATGAAGTTCATTTAATATTTCAAAGATCAAGCAGTAGTTGAAGCACAAGCCTAAGTGAACCAAACTATCACTAGGACATCATCATAAAATAAATAAATTAACTCACTTGTACATTTGATAAGATCTCTTAGAAATCCTCATGAGTCAAAAGGTTAAAACACCATGGAGATCTTTGTGTTAGGAACATGTTCTACAAATTTCATGCCCATGTGAAGCTTTTAGCTCAAGTTATGGAGCTTCAAAGCAGGACCTACAAAGTGGAATGTTCATGCATGCATCATGTTTAAGCTCCATAAATTATCCATTTATATTCAAAAGGTCCTTAAAGGTTTTAAATTTGAACATGATCTAATGGTGCATATGAAATAAAATAATAACACACAAATCTAATGGTTCACACTTGAGTCAAATAGGTCATAAGGTCTCTGGGATAAAAGCCATTAAAAACTATAGGTTGTAAAAGATCTAATGATACAATTTTAATGAGTAGAGATCTAACAATGTCAGCTCAAAAAATAAGAAGGTAGGTCCAATCTAGATCAATGATCAATGTTCAATCATACCAATGATCCAATAGTTTATAGGAATTGATAGGAAAGTAGGCCCAATAAGATCTATGACTAGCATTCACTTGCACTTCTTAATCTAATACTGTGAGTAAAATTTAGCATGTCAAAGGATATTCATGGTATAAAATCAACTACCAGAATTCCTACATACATGTTGATCCTAAAACGCATAGGAGATTAAAAATTTAGGATATGATAATAGGGATCTATGAGACCAATATGAATAATGATAGGTTGGAGTAATATGATTGGTCTGAGTCAGTTTCTGATAGATAATGTTGAACCAAAGAGCCATTTTTTATTACAAAAAATAGGCATCATAGACATATTTTAGAAAAAAATGAGAAATTTCGTAGGGAAATGCCACATGGAAAACTATGTAAAATCAAGGATTATATAGCAGAGTAAGATATTTAGACTCATGTGCTTCCACGAAATCCTAGTCGAGGACTTGAGAGGAATAATGATTACCAGATATGAAAAATAAAGTCTAGGAAAACAATGAATGACTATAGATGATGAATATAAGTGTCTATAAGATAGTATCTATAAAAAATTCTATGACTATCATAACATATGTGTGGATTCTCCTAATTTAGTTTCAAATGCTTGAGAGATGATATATGATGAACGTGGTTTCAAAAAAGATAATAGAAGAATCCTTGCACCATTTTGGAGTGTTTTTCATGGTTTACATGGAAATTTTTCTTGGGAGGCATTCATGGTCTATTTAATACTCTAGTCCATTGTAATGTAACTGTTTATCGATTGGACATGTGTTCGAGTGACCTTTGAACTTCATTATTTCATTTTCTTTCTAAAATTCTATAAGTAACTACCATTTGAGCCTTTGAAAAATGATACCACCCCATGTATGGTGGATCCCTATGAGTTTTGACATTATACTTTTCCAAAAAAAAAAATGCATCTGGTTCATGTTCATATATCATCTTGTGAAAATGTGTGAAGAGATCTATAGTGAATAGTTAAGTGATATATATATATATATATATATATATATATATATATATATATATATATATATATATATATATATATATATATATATATCCTTGATTTTTCTCAATACTCTCATATTTGATGCAAGTGATTTAAACCTAAAAGGTCATGTGAAGTGTTGTTAAATGTATTAGTCTATTTTAAATGTACAATGAATTTTATTATCTACAATTAAGATATAGTTTCAATCAGCTTGGATAGTTTTCATGCACCACACCTTCTTATTAGAACACTGAAGCTAGTGCATTCTAGGACTCTTAGGCTAGTATTGTGGACATTGTCTCTTTTTGAAAAAGGTATGATAGTCTTATGGAAGACATTTTGGTGTATCACCTCCCTTATATTAGGTTAAATTCTTGCAATCTCTAACTCTTTTCCAAATAAGTAATCAATTAACATAGATAAGTGCATTTCAAGTTACATTTAGTGAGCTACCCCTTAAATCTAGAGGCTTGTTTCCAATATAGGTACACCCACATACCTATACATGTTCTCATGTTACCCAAATTTGGAATAAGCTTGACCAAATTATTATATGGTGAAATATTTTGTGACAATAGTTACTTATGGGGATAAAGGCATCATTAGGCTGATAAGTCAAGTTTCACGTCTTGAATGGATGTGGGTATGTTGGTATGACATGGATCACATCTTAATATTCATATTTAAGGTACTAATGTAAAGTAGAGGGGACATAATTGATAACATGTATCTAATGACATATTCATATGGTTTTCTATTTAAACTCTCCCTCTAGCACATAAAATAGCTATGGGAGAATAAGCATACCTTCTTGGATGGAGAGGATAATTGTACCTAATGTGGAGCCAATAGTGTCATTAAAGACTTATAATATGGATAGAGATTGAGATATAATTGTTAATAATAACTATAGTTGCCTAAAAGCATTCAAGATGATATTATCTATATTGGCTTCATTATCAATCAGAACTCTTGATCTATGTTTGATTAACTTAGGCATTGATAAATAATGGCGGGTCTTGGTCATTGAGTTGTAATGGGGATATTTTATAGTCATGAAATGTCATAGAAGATGACTTTTGTAAGGATAAAATGAATTCTAATATATGTTGAGATTCATTTTATTGTACCTAGGTAGCCTGTAATGCCTTTATCATAGATTTGTAATGTTGCAAAGAATTTTGGATAAGTTTATATAAAGACATTTTGATCAGAAGTTCATGGAGTTGTTTCAAAACTAATATATGTATCAAATCTAAGGGATTGTTATTTTATGCTTTCCCTAGAACAATTTTTTTTGGTTTTGGTATAGGCAAGGTAGGATTGTCTATAGTATAAGTAGGGGGATTTTATAATAAAAAACGTGGTTTTGTTGGTATTTTGTGTTTTATGACCCTATGTCTAAGATCGAGTGGCTATGTGTATTGCATCTATTTGAAACAATGATTATTTTATTATGTTTCTAGAAGCATATGAGTATAGAGGGTTGAAGAGGGGTTGATATTGAGTCTCATCATAGGTTTTATCTTCCTTTTTTTAAAATTTATTCTAACCTTCTCAGTAATGTACTTGCTTTTGGGGTGGTTACAACTAGTGGTCTGATTATGAGGATAATCAGGACCAAATTGGTCCCATAAAATATCATCCTCTACTAATAAATCTTTGATTATAGCTTTGAGAGCATTAAAAAAATTTATATCATGCCCCTATATTTGATGGTAAGCATATTTATTGTTTTCTTGATACCATGCAAGTTTTTGAATATGGGGTTTAACAGGATTTATAGGTGGTAATGTGATGAGGAAATTTTGAAGGAGTTGATCAAGAATCATGGAAAAAGACCTCCATAATGGATCATGGCTAGTTTATTTCACTTTTTAAGGTATTGACATGAGGATTATATGTAATTTTGAGTCTTGATTTATTACAGTAATTATTCAAATGTTTCTTATAGTGGGTACTTATGTTTGGCATAAGACCTTATACTAAGATTTTAAGGATAATATGGATTTAAGGGATTATATATTGACATTACTATTATGGGAAGATCCTTTTTTACTAGTGTATGTTTCTTATATGAGGATTCCATAATGATGGATTTTAGCCTTATAGATGGATAAGGTCCCAATATGGATGTTTTAGTTTGAGCTAGTACCATAACCATTTTCCCTTTTTGCATTCAATTAAAAGTAGTAGGCATATCCTCCTTATGAATCTCAATTATTATCATTTTATGTTTTAATTATTTACCTTATGGCACCCCAATGCATTTATCTCCACTTCCTAGAACATTTCCCCTATTTTCCCCTTTTCAAAAATTAGGCCCAACCTGAGTTGTAAAGGCGGCTAGTTTTGGAGTTGGTCTATGTAATGTAGCAAGCATATTAGGAAGGAGTTTTATACATCGAGTGATCATGATATACAAATTTTTAGTGGTGATTAAATTATTAATGTGTGTATGTTCTAGGATATCTAAACAAGTATCATCCTTGATAATATTTCCATTAGTTATTTTTGATTGATTATTTTGAATAGGCTTAGTTAGCATTTCTTCAAGAGGATTCTAAATAATGAGACTAGGAAAATTTAAGTGAATATTAGGAACAAATATAAATGGTTTCAAAATATCTCACAAAGGAGATCTAGGATCCTTGTTGTTTTGGAAGATGATTTCAAAGCATTATCAACTTCTTTAAGTAAAAGTTAATCATGGATTGTGTTTATTAAATGGGTTTCATGATCTAAGGTAATTCCTATATTTACTTATATAGAATTAGATATATAAGGATGGTTTTTGAATGGTTGCCTAAAGATATTGATGGATTGATTGGTAGGAGCATTAGGATTATCCAATTGTAATTATCCTTGGTTGATGAGGTTCTGAACCAAACCTTTAAAATATTGACATTTATCAACCCCATGACCAAGTACATGATGATAAGCACAAAAATCACTTTCATTATATTAACTAGGTTTGGGTAAATAATCATCAAGTGGTATAGTTAGAAAAAGCTAAATAAAGGAATATTTTATGAGCTTATCTAAAATAGAAGCATATGATTCCCTTAAGGGTGTGTATTTTTTAGGGGGAAATTGTGTTAATGGTTTTTTTTTGTTGTGTTTTTGAGGTAGAATATTTGGATTGGTTCATTTTTTTTAGAGGTTCCAATTTTAAGGCAACAACATCTTTTGTGCCTTTAGTTTTAAAAATTTTGGCCCCTTTAGAGGGATTGAGTATGAAATTATTGTTATGTAACTTAACTTTTCCTTCCTCTAAGTCTCAAACTTCTAGTTTATAGGCCATGGTAAAGACTTCATAAAAATTTTTAAATAATTTTACTTGAAGTGTTGATGAGATATGCTTAGTGCATGATCTTGTAAACAAGTCAATTAATTTAAGCTGAGAAAGGGAGATATTTGATTTATAAGGCCTCACCATCTAGCTACAAATTCAATAATGGACTCATCATAAAATTTTATAATGGTGTATAGGTTTATTATGGTTATTTTCATTGTGATATTAATTGAGAAGTGTTCTAATAATATTTTATCCAATTTCCCAAACTAAAATAATGGTGCTAAGGGATATAGTTGTAACAATCTAAGGCTGGTCTAGCAAAAGACATGGGAAACATCCTCAAGAGGAGAGTGTCTTCATGAAATATATGGTAACAAACATGTCTAAATTCCATAGTGTGTTATTAGAGATATTCCTTGTTTTAAAATTTCATAAATATAAGAAGTTCCCACTGTGAGGGATATGGCCCAATTGGGATGACAGAATTGATAGGTTCATTATAACTTTTCTCATACGTGAGAATATTTTTCTACCTAAAGACAAAATACTCTAGATTTTTCATCCTATTCATAAGGATGTTCATGAGGTTAGGTTGGGTATTGTAGTCATTTATACCCCCTAAGACATTTTGTTGTAAATTTTGATAGGTGGGGAATGGGGTGGAAAATGGTTGTGAAATGGAGTAACCACTAAAAGTAGTCATGATATGTTGATATGCAACCACATACTATGGGACTTCAAAGGGTATGTTTTATTATGAGGATGAGAGAGGATGAGTGAACACAAGGGATTATGAGTTAGCTAAGTATTTATTAGCTAATGAGACATATTGATGAAGAGGATGACTTGGAGGAACCTATTATATAGGTTTTAAAGGTTGGATTTGAGGATTCAAAGTTATGTTTGTTTGGATAGGTGGGAGTGTCATAGGGATTAAGATTAATAAATTCTAGGGTGAAGTAGTGGGTGGTGGAGTAATCATAAGTTGGCTTGTAGTGATATTTTGTGTTTAGGTAAATATTAGGAAAGGGTTACTAGATACTAATGGCGGTGAATTATCTAGGGGTTTCATTACACTGGTATCCAAACTCATTGGAGGCATATTAGTGGAAGAAGAAACCATGGCCACATTAAGAACTTTAATTCCCTCTAGGGGCATGCCATAAAAAGTCCTAGAAGATTGGGTTTGAGGGGAAAAAACATTGTGTATGGATTGAGTACTCAGGTAATGGTTGAGGGTAATTGGATTACTATCCAATATACTAGTGAAGTGTAGGTATTCCTATGTATAAAATTAGGGAATACCTTCCCCCATGGAAATGTGAGAGTTAGGATGACTTGGTGTGTTATTCATGGATGAGGTATGATATTTGGTTTGTTTTAGTGACTATTATCATGTTAGAACCATGTAGGATTGAAAAAGAAACAAAGAATGCAATTCAAAGACAATTATTTTTTATTATCTCATTTTAGTGAAATAAATCACATACTTTATTAAACATACCTAAACATTTTTACTTTTTAATAAATAAAATTTAAAATATGTTGGGGAAATGGGTTAATGAAGGTAGTAATAAATGAGAGTCTAAGGTTGGTTTTAGGTTTTTTTTAAAGGATAGGAACCTCTATATATGTAAAGGTACATTTAGTCGTGATTTCATGTTGGAAGGAAGTACATGGATTAGTATTGGTGCCTACCCCATCACTTTAGACACCACAGTGATAAGGGTGTTAGGTTTTTAGCCTTTATATTTATTTTCCAAAAAAATTATGCTTGGCTAGTACATTGAGCCAATTTTCCCCTTTGCAATGAAATCCAAGTAGGTCCACTTAGGTAGGAAAATGTTTTGATGTTTGTTTTTAAGATTACCATCTGTTGGTTGTGTATGAGAGAATGTGACTATCACAATGTATTAATACACTTAAATTAATCTATGTGGATTATCTAAACAAGTAGGGGGATGAATAAAATTCTATTCTAGACTTTAAAAAAGAAAGAAAGAATTTTGTATTTTCTCTTTTTTGAATGCAAACAAATAATAAAGAAAATACGACCAACAAAATATTTCACAATTAAACACAAAAATAATCATGAGACCTAGGGCTCTTATCGAGTGTGAAAAAATGTTTTAGTATATTTTAATTTAGTTATTTAATAAATATACTTACTTAAAATATAAATTATGATATAAGGTTTTAATAGTATATCTATGATGGAGGTTGTGCAATATTGATCTAGTGAAGTGGGAACTCTTTTTTGTCTAGGAAAGATTACCTCCACACATGAGATAACTCAAAAAATATTGATTAATATTATGGATAAGTGGAGTGCCTAACGCTAGATAAGTTCCATGAAGTGGTACAGCTCCTTAATAGGATGTCAATCCACTATATTAAGTAATTAGGTAGAAAATGCAATAATAGAAATTACAACAAAGCATATGACAATATATGTGTGATACTAAAATAAAATGGATTAATTTACTACATAGATGTTATCAAAATTTTCATTCTAATAATCTATAGCTGAATCTTCTTTTTCCCATATTAGTTGTAATTTTTTAGTGACTACTTCTAGAGTAGGTGCATAGATAATTTCACAAAGTCAGATCTCAAAGGAAATATCACTCTGATCTATAAATAGTGGGTGAGGGACTATAAGAAAGTCATAGATGGAAATTGCATCATGTATAACTCTTGGTAATGTCATATACAGTATTCATGATTTAAAGACAAAAAACTAATCAAAATTAATTTGGACTATTAAACTAGCTTTGGATTACAAATAGAAAGTGAAAACATAGGGATCGATGTTGATTATCTTAGAATTGTTATCGATTATAGTAATTGATGATGATTCATTAATGGAATCATCATCAATTTGATAGTGGGTAAATAAATCTCAAGATGGGGCCTAAAGGTGGATGCAAAGGAATTTAAAATGGCGTAGGAATAATTAAAGATAATATGACCAAACTAAGGCAAATAAATAAAATGTAATAAAATAATATGAGAATTAGAATATATTCAAACAAGAAATATTCTTACCTCTAAAACACTTCTAATATTATAGAGAATTATCATATTTATGAGGATGTTCTTAATCTTTGAATGAGTAGGGATGGGTGGAGATAGGTATGTCAATCTTTCATTGGTGTTCTAAGATAATTTATCTATAATTCCAGTATAAAAATTTAGGATACTTATGATTGAGGGTGGTTTGGGTTTAGATTGATTATTATCCTAATAGGATCGATGATGATCATGGGGATTAATATCGATCTAATCTAAGTTTACCAAGTTAATTTAAAGAAATCTATTTCATGAAGTTAAATGTATTCCTAGGTTATTTTCAATGAAGTCTAGCTATTGAGAGGTTATTAATAAATTTAAAAATAACTTACCTCTAATATAATTGGGGATATTTTAATAGATTTTAGGAGTGTTAAGTAGTTACCTAGGTAAAAACTAATTATTAAGAATAATTATGCAAAGTAAGATGGTAAATGGTAAAACTACATTAACTAACATTAAAATGATGGAGAAGTGGTAAGACACATATATTTATATTAATACAATGGTGTAAATTCATAGTGTCTATAGGTCAAGTATCTTCAAGACTAGTGTTTGACATTTTCATCTATTTAACACTCACAAACAAACATGGTTAATAGTTTGGGAAAATAAGTATATGAAGCTTTTTGGTCTAAATTGAAGTTTACTTTCTTTAGGGTTTTTATTGCACACCCTTATCTAAGTGGTTATAGCTTGGACTAAAAATTTGTTTAGAGTAGTTATATCTCACAACTATATGAAAATACCAAAGGAAATACCTCTACATACCTCAAATGATCACTTAAACATGTATTAACATCTTAAAACAATGAAATTTACCAATCCTTAATTGTTATTACACATATAAAATTAGTATGAATTAGTTTAAACTATCTGATTAATCCATAGAATTATTACACTTCAAAATTATTAAATTTATTCAAAAACATAAACTTAAATTGCATTAACATAGAAAGGAAATAAGAAAGAACAAACACAATTGCATGATAATTAATCTCTTGATCTCTTCTTGTATATTTATCAAAGATTTTAACCCTTTAAAAAGAGGTTTCTACATCTATTTAAATGACTTGGAAAAGGGGTTGCCTCATCCTCAAAGTATATAAAAACTTTGTCTTACATAATAAAAATAGAACATACATTCTAGTTTGATAAAAAAAAGCATGTTATAATTTATAGATTACATCAAACATGCAACATGTGCATGCTAGTCAAAACTATTTATTAAATTAGAACATAGATGTAACATGACTTAAATAGCCATTTATAATCATTACATAAAAAATTATACAAAATAGACTTCGACTAAGTCTAACTTGTCTCTTATTTGACACTTTTTATTGTTTTTGTTGGAGTTATATTTGTAACTAGAGCTAAATTAGTGGATGGGGTTGAACTTGTTATTATATAAGACATGGTGACTACACTTGTAATAAAGGATAAATTGGTGGATTGGAATATAATTATAATTGGAGCTAATCTATGAGGTGGATTTGATGTACTTATTGAACCAAGAGGAACTAAAGTTGATGGTAGTGTTGTAATTGGCACATTAAATGACACCTAAACTAAGGAACTAAAAGGTGTTTTTGAGGATTATTTATTTTTGACATCCAATACTTGATAATGTGTATATCCTTTGTCATGTTGTACTCAAATTAAGCTCATATCAAGGAGAGTAGGTTTGGCTACCCTGTCTACCTATTATATTATTTCTATCTTGGTATCTTAGAAACCTACCTACAAGAACTCCACTTCAGTTGCCTTCTTCCTCATTATACTCAAATTATCTTCAATATCCTCTAGAATTAGTCCTTATATAAATTTATTTATATTATTTAAAGCTTGTTGTATCATTTGATAAAAAATAACCTAGGCTACTATCTTCCCAATGTTATCTTGTGAATCTATCAATTCTAGCTCATCCAAAATTTATACCACATGTTTTTCTTATTCTGTGAGATTATTAACTAAAGTATCAACAACACTCACCCAATCCTAAGCCTCCTATGTCCTTATGATTTTTATATTTAGTGCATTGGTTTACTATAAAGGGGTCATCAAATTTAAATGGTTAAATGCCTTATTAGGATTATACAACACCAAGAAATAAAATTTGTTCTCACCTTCTTTGAGAAGTTAATTTTTTTTGTTATTAAAATTATATGTGGATCCAATTAGACTCTAAAAGAATGAATGGTATCCAAAATTTCATATAATCTGAATGCCACACTCTATACATCTTGATATATAATGGAGGGAACATGGATTACATGCTATTATTCTCCAAGATTCTCCATCTCTTCTTGTAGTTCTTTTTTGGCTTCATTTAATCCTTCATGGATACCCATTAATACGTCATTATGGGTCTCCATGTAGTACATGAGGTCCTCAATGTAGAGGTATTGACAGTTCTTTCTATCCTACCTTTTTTAAGGAGAGTAAATATCTTCTCTTTCTTCTAAAAATAGGCCTTTGCAACTGCTATCTTCTATCTTTCTCTTACTTACCCATTTTACTAAGGATATTACTTTGTCAAATAGTGAACTCAAAGTGGGTAGCTTGGTGATATTCAAATCGGGCTTCTTAGAACCTGATTCTCCTAACTCCTTGGCCCAATCTAGAAGAGTTAGCTATAAAGGATCCAATGGTTGGTCTTTTATTTGTGTATCCTTCTTAGTCTCAGGTTCAAGCTCAATAGATGTATTAAGAACTAAGGGAAAAAATATCTTGGACTATAATATAATCCCTGAATGTGGCATGGGATGCACAACATAGATAGGTTTATTTTTGGGAGCTCACTTTGTTGTCACCACTATTTTAGTGTGTACTACTCCTGATGAAGGTAGTGGTGAACCCAAATGAGTAGAGGAGGCTACTAATTGGGTGATGGGTTGGTTGGTGGCTTTGGAAGGAGAGGTGGAGATTGAAGGAGTAGAGGTGGGAGTAGTGGTTGTCATAATGAAAGTAGGCATAGTATCTAATGTTGATACAAGTGTAAAAGTGGATAAAACTAGCAATGGCATAGTATAAATAACTAGTAATGACATAATAGGAGAAAGGCCTAGGGGAGTAATGAATAGAGAAAACTTACTAGATTAGTCAATATTAAGTGGTGCATTTAATTTCAATCCTTAAAAGCTCATTACTATATCTTATTATATCTCCTATTCATCTACTTAATGGATTAGATTACCTTAAACTTAAGGTTGTACCTCTCTACTAGGTTCCTTCATGGATGGAATTTATGGTATCTCTATAATGGATTTTATTTAATAAAAAAGTGTTTTCCTTTTGGCCTATATAGAAGCCACTTGTTGGGTATGAGGAGGAAGAGTCATATTGGATGTTATGAATTCTGAAGCCACCATCATACGTTTCATATCTTCCTCATCAGAGGATTCTAAGAAAATTATCTCTACATCTTCCCTAATTATGTTGTCCTTCTCCTACATTAGCTCTTCTCCTAAGTTATGTTGTACCTTCCTTAGTTTAATAGTAGATGTTTGAATTGGAGGAGTTATATTCTTCCTCTCCCTAAGCATCATCTAATGTCTCTTTTAACACTTGCTCTTCCTCATTCTCTCTATCAATTGTTGTTTGCCCTAGCACTTTCTCTTGCTCTTGTTGGGTTGTCATCATAGTAGGTGGTTAATGGGGATTTTATATTTATTCTATTGGATATTAGAAAGGTTTTCCACTCTAGAAGTTAGAGGATCTTTATCCCCTTGGTGGTAGACTCTTAAGTTTGGCTTGAACAAGTGTAAGGGAGGGGTCTACTTATATTACCCTCAATAAATTTTCACTTAGGCTATTAGTCTTAGCCCTTTCCTTTACTTCATCATCTTTTGAATTAAGGAACAAGAAGTAATGGTCAAAGGGTTCATGCTTGTATGAGATGCCAATATTAAAAATCTTTTACTGTACTCTCTTGTGTGGATCCCAATCCCTATGGGGTAGAGTAAGTAATGCATAATCCCTAATTACATTCATAGCCTCTCTAAAATGTTTCCTCTATGTAAGTAATTCCTCCCACTAGTGAGATTGGATCCATGACAATTACTTTTTTAATTCTTTGTTAAGTATTCATTTATACCATTCCATATCTGAAAAGCAATCTCTTTCTTGGAAACTTTGTTTGGGATAAATTTGAGGAACCAGAGAGGGTCTACCCTATGCCCAACAACCATTATAAATATATAAGTTGGGTATATCTAATAATCACCCAAATATACCACTGTATTGGTGATTCTCTTTAAAACTATGGATAGAGGCTGGTCATGTATTGTCATATAAACTTGGGGATATAGGTCCTCTTCAATTCTAGTAATGTTCCTCACAAATGCATAAATGTGAAAAAAAGAATAGAAGTTGTAGATTTTATTATTGATATAATTAGGGTTAGGATTACATAAATCCCCATTATGTTTGTAAACACTCCCCATGACTACATATAGAAGATATGACATCATGTATAAATTTCAACCTTGGGATCTATTATTCTTTTACAATATCTATTTATGAAGGTGGGCACTAATAACCTCACCCAATGCATAGGTTCACTCTAAAGTGATTAGAATGTCAAGTAGGGTCACCCATTCTAAATGTAGTAAATGAATGCTTGGGTGTCCAAATAATTAATTTAATAATTCCATGCTAATATGAATTCCCATCTTGAATAGGGTGATAGGGATGGGGTTCTTATCAATTTCCTTTATAGTTAAAGTCTCATATAGGAAAAACCACTTCCCTATGTCTTGTTTCAAATTATTATTTTTCTTCCAAGTAAACACACTATATAAGTGAAATGTAGCATATAGAATGTGAAAATAGAAATACCTCATAAATGTGTCACCTGATATATATGAAACTACTTGGTTGCTAGTGACATAGTGTAGATATCCACTATCTATAATTTTTACTTCAAAGAATAAGCCTCATAGCAAGTTGATGCACAACGTGACTTTTGGCATGGAGTCTACATAATGGAGTACTTGGTGCTTGAATGTTATTACATCAACTGTAACTTGATTATTTTATACTAATACATCCTTGTCACATGAAAATGGATCAACATTCTTTATGACCTCTCATAGAGCTAAGTAACTAGCATGGATACCATTAAATACTATTGATAAAATAAACCATGTCTAGGTATTCTATGGAGTCCTTAATAGATAACCTATATGGTGGTGGAGCTCCCTTATATGAATTAAATGAAGACATCATTGATGTTGGTGTGATTCAATCTATTTAAAATGTTGGTCCAAAACTTTGTTTCACAAATTTCAAATTATTCTAGATGTAGATAGGGATTTTGAAATTATAAAAGGCTATGTGCACTTGAGCTCTTAAATATCAAATTAGGTGAACTCGAATAGGGTCTTGATGTTATATCTTTATTCATTCATTCTAGTTCATAAAACATTAATCACCAATATATATGAGCTCATCACCTTCATTAAATTTGAGCTTATAAACCTATGCTTATTAGGCATGTCACGTGGGATGCTTATTCATTTAGGATGCCATAGTGTTATTTTTTATTTTGATACTTATCAATATATGGTTTAATCAGGGGTCAAAATTTGCCTCTGGGATGAATGATATGATATGGTGAGCCCATGATTCTATGTAAAATACCTCAATGATAAAAATACTCTTTTAATAGATTCATTTTGGAAGATTTATTTGAAAGTCACTACAAGGAAAGTTCTTGAATGAAAGGATCTAAATGAAAGTTGCTAAAAGAATAATTCTTAAATTCTATGTGCTCTTCAAGGATATTGTTATTTAGGAGGATGTTTCCATAGATAAAGTTCTTAAATGAAAAATTTATAATGAATGTTGCTAAAGATAATGTTATTAAATACCAAAACCTTCTAAATACCAAAATTTTTGAATTAAATTTATCATATAAGAAATACATAAAAAATGATCAAAATAAAATTTACCAACTAAATAATTTATAACTAAAATTGTTTTGAAGACCAAAATTTTGAAGACTAAAAATATATGAAATGCCAAATAAAATAATACAAATAAGTAACTCCAAATAAAAAATCTGAATAAGTAAACTTGAAAACCTATCATTCATAGAAACTCTTCAAAATTTTCAATCAATAGATTAGTTTCAATAAATCCTCTCAAAAGGAAAATAAGTGCACCAAACATGATTAAATGTCTAAAACATCAAGGTTTTATATATAATAAAACTATCCCAAACACACACACATAACCCAAATGATAAATAAGTCATCCAAAAATAAAGGGGTTCCCCAATTTTCAAAGAAAATCGAAGGTGGGGTGTGTTGAATACAATAAGTCCCTTATCACCATAACATCCTTAGAGAGTGTTCCAAAGCCTCTAGTCAAGTGACACTATGCAATAACCCTATCCAGGTCCTATGTTTTCATATCAACTAAGTACATGGAAAGTAGAGTAAAATATAATATAATTCCCACCAAAGCTTGTGGCATAGAGTGGGGGTAATAGAAATAATAAGTAACCATGCATTTAATATATATACTCAATTCAATGTCTAAGAAATCCTAATGCATGAGAGATAAGTACAAATTATTATCTACCTACTTTTAAAAAGGAGGAACAAAGTTAGGAATACTTATCTTTGAAGATGAACCTATCAAGCCTCACTTTTTCCCTTGGCCAAGGTAATTCATAAGAGTTTTTTTTTATGGTATTTAAGGATAACAAAGATAAGTTATACCTAAGCTACACAACTTCTCTATGTATCCAAAATATTTATCCATAAGACAAAATCCATATCACCAAAGAAAATATTAGAATCCTAATCAATGTTCCTCATGTATAATGGTGGATAAGCAGATGCATAATATAATATTATTCTTCTTCTCTTACCCCTCATAAATGATAGAAATATATGTGTATATATATTAATCTAAACATAAACTTTTCTAAAAATTTATATGATAAGGTCAGCCCAATTCAATTCTATATCATTAATTGATAAAAACAAGTTAGGTTTTGGTTTAAGTCAGCCAAGGCATACCTAGACTCGTGACATGTAAATATCAATAGAATACATGGTCAACATAGGCCAACATTGTTTTCTAAATTTTAAAAATGGATTTTGTCTTATATAGGGGCTAAGTAAGGTGGTGAATTAACGAGAGAAATGTGTAAGGGAGGAAACAAAGATTAGGTAAATGTATTAGATATGGTTGTGTAGATAGCAAGTGATGGTTTAGGGGACAACAATCCTATGATGCACCAATGGTCTACCCACCCCTTTCTTGGTACACCATATAAAGTATGAACTTAGAGACATTAAGACTCAATAGGTTCACTCAAGAGATAAATAAATAGTAATTGATATAGTTTGAAAATATAATGTGTATACATATGCCTCACTCAAATCTCATCACATGTCACATAAGTTTAACATGGGATGGTGCTTCATGAAAATAACATAGCAAAACACAATGCTAAAGCTAAATAAATTATAGTAAAAAAATAATAAATTAAAGGAAATTTTTAAAAAATACATACATTTACTTACCTAAGTGTTGTAGATAAGGAATGAAGTGAAAAAAATGTGAAGGTATCTAATGTAGAGAACATTAGGCAGACTTGTATAAATTGGAAAAAAATTAAAAACTATGAAAAATATATATGTAATATGTGAAAATATTCTCTACAATGTCAGGATTCTAGAACACCTTATTGTTCTTTAAAATATATATTAGAAATAAAGATATGGTTGAAAAATAGAATCTGATTGTAAATATTTGATAGGTAAATAATTTGGAATAGTAAATATACATAGGGTGAAAATTAATTCACTTGTTAGTTGTACTATTCTGATAAAATATTGTTCTAAGAGACCTAAAGTGAGCCTAGAGAGCGACCATAATGAGGAGGTGACAACTACGATATGGAGGATGCATAATGGCTATAGTGGGTGCAACATAGGTAATAAAGAATTAATTTCAAATTTTTTATTAAAATTAATCTAAATATATAAAATTGGATGGTAAGAAAAATTTAGACATTGAAACTAAGCCTATGAAAGTTTTATGTAAACTAGGGGTAGAACAAGGTACTAGGTAGGAAAGGATCAAACCAATAAATGCCTAAGGCATTTATGGTAAATGGTAAAGGCTTTTGTTATATATACTATGCGAAATATTTGATATATGTTTTATTTTCTATCATTACTTGAGACACATTCATGGTTAAAAATAAAAAGGAAAAAATGATTTGGAAAAGTATAAGTAATCAAAACAAATGTAATACACACTATATCATGATTGGAAATGTGTAAAATTAAAAGATGAATAAATATAATAAACCAGAGTTGTAAAATGGGAAAAAATGTTATAAAACCATGTAAAATATTTGCACCTAATTAAAATGAATAAAAACATACTATATCACATTGGTAAATATTAAAATTTGTAATAAAATTGAAAAAACATGAAAACTAATAATACAAAAATAAACAAACAATTAAGTCAATCAATAATACTATATCAAGTTGGGAAGTATGAAAAGGAAAAAATGTAACTGGAAATAAAATTGATCACACTGATTCAAGGTGGAAAGTTTGAAAATTTTAATAAAATGGTTGTAAACATACACAAAATTAGAAAATAAGAAGATAAAAGTGAACGACTCATGACGTAATCATAAAACATACTAAATCAAGATGGAAAATATGTCAATGATGTGTAACTCATAATAGACCACTACTTATCTCAAATTGTAAGAATGTAATTTCATTGTGACTTGGTTATATTATGAATTAGATAGTGGAATATTTTGTGAGGAGGGCCTAGTCTTGTCCATGGTCTTACATTGTAACTCATAAAGGGAACACCAATGAGGAGGAAACAACTATGGGAATGATTTAAAAGATGTTTATAATGTGGTAATTTGTGAGGGCCTAGTCCTATCCATGGTATTACACTACAACTCATAAAGGGGAACCCTAGGGGGAATGATAATAAGTAAATTTTTTATTATTGTAATTTATGAGGAGAGCCTGGTCCTATCCATGGTCTTACACTATAACTCACAAAGGAAACCATAGGGGGAATGATCAATTAAAAAATAATAGTTCTAAATGGGAGATATTAGAATTATTGTAAAGAAAGAGGGAATGTAAAAATCATGACATAGGCATTGATGAGAATATCTTAGGAAACATGAGGCATACTAGGTACAAAGGAAAGACACTAAGAGTCTAGTAACCATCAAGATACAAAGGGTACATGATAATAATAATAATAATAATAATAATAATAATAATAATAATAATAATAATAATAATAATAATAATAAAGTTATATAGGAAAATTATAATATAATAAGATCAATTCATGTTGGATATATGAAAAATTAAATTAAAATGAACCTACCTTCCCACAACATGTTCCCCATTTCTCAGGACTTCTTATAGAGTCATCGATTTGTTATGAAGATTGGGTACTTGTGTGATAAAGTAGGTAACACTTACAGATTTTTTATTATCTTATCCTAATATATTAGCCTACTACATCGAAATATACCTCTAATATATCATGAGGCCAACTGTGGAGTTTGAGATTTGATTATAAATAAGAGATGTGTTATGAATCACATCTTCTAGTGTGATTAATATTTTAAATTTATATGTTGGCTTTTGATCATTGCCTTTTATTTAAATGATTTGGATTTTTAAATTTTATGGCTTTTATGATTCCTCCTCCATATATATTTGGAATATCCAACATGAGTAATAGAATTAATACACATGAATGAGCTTTAGACTTTGGTTTGGAGGAAGCTAAGTATCCAAAAATATGATTGACTAAACACTTAGGCTTACTTATGAACCAATATGTAATCTTAAGTTTAAACTATATATAGGCTTATTATGTGAAAGGAATATAAAATAATAAAGGGATATCCAAAGTAGATTAGTAAATATAATTATAATGAGATGTCCTTTTTTCTAACTGATCATATGGTAGAGAAATATTACTAAGGGAATCAAGGTTCACATAACCAAGTCACAATAATAATTATCTATTTTTTGAGTGAGATAAAATAGAAAACAATAATTATAAAATAAAATAAATAAATGAAATAAGTGAACTCATAAACACAATTGTGAAACCATGAATAGAATGATAAGAATCCATAATAAAGGTGAAAATAAATGGAACCATATAAAACACATAAAACATAATATAATGATCCATGTAAAATAGATACATGAAACCAAATTTGACACATAGTTAAGTGTATAAGATATATAAAAGTGGATCACGAATCTAATCCAAAATCATAATGTATAATGATGTGAAATAACACCATATTGTGTTCATAAATACTAATAAATTTTACCAGAAATATTATCCATGGCATCTAATATAGGGAATTTGAGATGAAAAATGAGAAAGTTAAATAAGAGTATCCCACTCTTCATAACTTATAATATGATGGCTAGATATAGGTGTATAATTTTATAAGAGATTTTATGAACTAGGGCTAGAAGTGTAATTAAACTTGTGTCGATAGAGTGTATTTGTCTTGGGTTTAGTAAAAATTGGTTTATGGACTTTAGGTGATGTAACAGTTGGTTAAGATAGTTCTTTTGGTTGGGTTGAAGAAATACTATTGTAACTTTAGAGAATATTGTCTTGGTGTGTGTATGTTGGGGGAACAATAGAGATAGTGTGAGAGGTATAGTCAATGTGAGATGTTGAGAATGATGCTTGGAAGGTTATAAGGTCTTCTTTCTCCAATTTCATTAGGTGGGATGAGGAGGTATCTTAAATTATAGGAAAGCATTGAAAGGTATGATGTATGGGTATTAGATTGGAGTAAAAAAAAATAGTCTTAACATGCTAGTAATATTAACCACATTTTTTCATTAGTAGTAAGGTCTATAATAATTTTAACATTTTTTATAGGAGTAGGCTTGTCAGAGTGATCTTGGTGGTTGGGAAGAAACTTATTGTATATAGCAAGATTAACATTAGCTTGATTTAAAACTTGGTTTTTATCTTATGTTTGATGGGATTTAAAATCTATGTCATATGATTATTGACACATTAGAATAATTTATTCATGATCAAAGTTTGGGCCAAGAAGAAAATCCATAGATATATTGTGTAATTGTCTACAAGTCTCATGAGAGTGGCCCCAAGTTGTATGAAACCCACAAAATTTGTTAGAATCACACCATGATTTCATTAGATGAGTGGGGTCAAGATCTTGTGGTAGAAGTCTTAAAATATTCCTTTGAAGCTTACATAAGTATAATGGTATGTGGGCATTGGTTTGGTTGGGTTGAGAAAATGTATGAGTAAGAGTGTTATTTGTAGGGGAGCTTTCTCCATAGCATTGTTTGGAGTAATTGCTTAAGTGTTATGAATAGTGTCATAGGTATCAATAATTCCATCATTATTTTCATAATATTTTTTTAATGAGCACATGAGTTCCCATTATAGATTAATATGGTTCAAATTAATGCATGAGGAAGTCTTTTCACTTAGTTTGGTCGAAGGCTTCTTCTAAAGTTATTGGAGACAGAGTCCTAACCTGATATTTTACATTGGGGTAGAGAGCATTAGTGAATATGTGGAAGAGGTTATAATTTTCCATATTATTCTCACATTTATTAGACAATTTATTCCATCATTTGATGAAGGCTTGTGCTATTTCACCTTCAAGTTGTTTACAATTTATAAAGTGAGATATGTTGTTCTTGGGAAGATCACTAGTTTGAAATTCTTGGACTAATGAGTTAACCAAGTCTTCAAATGTAGTGATAGAATGGGTATTTAATTTATTATACCAATTTAAAGCATATCCTAAGACTATTTTATCTAATAGTTGGTAGCATCAAATCTATTAAGTTTTACCCAATCTTTGTAAAGGCTACAAAAATTCTTTGAGTGCAACATGGGATTGGTGGACCCATTATAGGTGATGGTAGGTGTGATACCTCCATGTAAATGTTATAAATTTGAGGTTGAATAGGTTAATTTTTTAGATGTTTATTTTTTTATTAATGAGGTGTGGTTAAGGGATAAGGTTACCATGGGAGTACCTAATTAGGGGTGGGGGATCACCGGGGGGGGGGGGGGGGGTGTGGGGGGGTGGCATTTAGTTTTTTCACCCCTCATGAAACTTGTTGAGCTTGTATTTTAAGGTTAATGAGATTGTTTTGAATTTTCATCATTTTATTTACAATATTGGTTTGAAGAGTATGCATTTTATTGAGTGTTTGTAATAGGATTTGGTTAGTTTGTGAAATATTCTGACTAGTGTGCATAACATGTGATGCATTACTATTAGTATTAATGGACTAAGTTTTACTATGAATATTATCATACACCACACTAGTGTAAATATAAGAACTCATATCAAAAGAAACACTATTATCATGGTTAGCATTGGTATCAAAAGATGCACTAGTGGCATGCTTAAGGGGAAGGGTCTTTTGAAGAGGCCCACTAGAATTTGAACATACCATGTTAGTAGAGATAATTGTCATGGAGGTTGAAGATGTCATTTAATAATATGTCATGGTGTGTGAATGAGACATAATATAAGAAAAATGTTTAGAAGAAAAGAAAGTGTTTTCCCCAAATATAAGAGAGAAAGTAGAGGAGGGTGAAGGAGGTTCATCTACTTGAGTACCTATCATAAGATTATAAATGGTTGAAGGTTAATTTACTCTATGTTTAAGAAATTTGATTATGAAGAATAAAAGTTAAATTGTGTACTCTAAATCATGCTCATATTCTAAGGAGAATAAATTATTATAAATTGAGGATGAATGGGGAGGAGTCCCATAATTGATAGCATGAGTGGCAACATTGAAATTGCTTTCATCCGAGGTGGGTGCCATAAGTTGTATCTTGGGAAACCTATTAGGACTGTGTGTTAAACCTACGTACAAACTATTAGAACTATATCGATAGGTTTGATATATTAGTAAAAAAATAAAAATATATAATATGATGATAAAATGAATACATGAATGAAAAATTGCAAGGTTTTAACTCAAATTAGGCTCAATAGAATGTATATAAAGGAAAATGTAGCTAACCTATTAATCAATCCTAGCTCAGAGAAGATAAATCCTACTTACACTTTTCTTTGTTAATACATTTACTCATTCAGGCTCATGACCAAGATGGATTAGCTAGAGCTAACCCATGGGTCCCTTATCACAACACCATCACTATAGAGGATTCTAAAGCATCTAATCAAACAACACTATGCATTAAACTGAACTAGGTCCTATGTTTCCATGATCATTAATTCCATACAAAGTAAAGTAAAATATAATCTTGTACTCACCAAAATATTTGGTATAAAGTGGGGGTGATAAACATAAAAATTAAACATTCATAGAAGATATATACTCAATTAAATGCATAAGAAATCCCAATTCATCAGAGATAAGTACAAATGCTAATCTATCTACTTTAACAAAGGAAGAAAGCCATTAAGAATACTTACCTTTGAAGATGAATCCATCAATCCTCAATCTCTCCCTTGGCCAAGGTGCTTCACAAGAGGCTGTTGTGGTATGTAAATATAATAATATAAGTCATCCCTAGGCTACATAACTTTTCTATGTATCCATAAAACTTATCCATAAGATAAGATTCCTATCTCCAAAGAAAGTATTGGAAAACTAAGAAATTCTCCTCAAGTAGAATGGTGGATAAGCAGGTGCACAATATAATATTTTTCTTCTTCTCTTCCTCCTTATTAATGATGAAAATGGATGTATATATAACTAAATATAATCTTAAACCTTTCCAAAATTTTATCTAATAAGGTCAACCCAATTAAACTAAGTATCATTAATTAATGGAAACAAATTAGGTCCCAATCTAGGTCAGCCAAGGCTGACCTATACCCATAAAATTAAAATATCATTAGAATACAGGGTCAAACCAGACCAACATTGTTCATTAAATGTCAAAAAGGGTTTTAGCTTAGGTGGGGCTTTATAAAGTAGTGTAATTCTTGGAGGATTGTGTAAAGGAGGAGAAAAATCTTAGCGAAGTGTATATGAGATGGTTGTGTAGATATAAAGTGGTGGTATAGGGGACAATAATCTTATGAAGCAACAATGGTCTACCCACCCATTTCTTAGTGCATGTTTTAAGGCATGCACTCAAAGAGATTGAGACTTGATGGGTTCCTACAAGAGAGAAAATATTATTAATTAAAAAAAATATGAAAGTATTATGTGTATGTCTTATGCCTAATGAGTCTTATCCTTGTGATCTTTGTATTTTCTCTTATGTGTATTTTACTTGATGAAAATAAATTTGAGGTTGGTAATCCTCTTGACTTAGAGATGCTTGGATTTTCACCTTATGAGTAGTTATATTATTTAACCCAAGACATCTTGACTTTTATTTACCTTTATTTACCTTGCACCATGATTTAAACATGTATGGAGTTGGGAGTCTTGCTCAGGGGTGCCTAGACTAGTTGTTTGATGATTGAAAATGGTTGGGAGGTGAGCACACCTTTTGTTGGAAAATGTTACACTTGGAGTAAAGAGGAGACCATCTTCAGTTGTAGTCTACACATGTTTTTCTACCTTCTATAGCTAATTAGACACCAAAGATTAATTGTTATTAGCTAAATTTATTGTATTGATGTATTAATGATTTATTGTGGGATGAGTGTGAGCCACTATTATTATGAACTTTATCCAGTTGAATGTTTCATTTATTATTATAGATAACCTATTTTATAGTTATGTCTTGGTATGTAGGATTAAAATAGACCTCCTTATGATTGATCCTTGTTGAAAATGGAATCCCTTAAAGAGGCTTGTATATTCATGACTGAGTTCAACCAACTAAATAGACCTTAATATACAAACACATTTATGGTATTCAATATAAATTATTATGCTTCTCTTGATTCTTACACCTTGACTTGACTTGCTTGGAACTATACATTTATATATATATGTATATATATGTATATATATATATATATATATATATATATATATATGTATGTATATATATACATATATATATATATATACATATATATATATATATATGTATATATATATATATATACATATATATGTATGTATGTATGTATAGATGTATGTATGTATATATATGTATGTATATATATATATATATATATGTATGTATGTATGTATACATATATATATATATATATATATGTATGTATGTATTAGCTAGTATATATATGTGTGTATATATATATGTATATATATATATATATATACATACATATATATATGTATATACACACATATATATATATATGTATATATGTATATGTATATATATACATATATATGTATGTATATATGTATATATCTATGTATATATATATATATATATGTATATATATACATATATATATACATATATATATACATATATATGTATATATATATATATGTGTGTATGTGTGTATCTATATATATCTATGTATATATACATATATATATATATACATATATATATATATAGATACACACACACACACTAGCTAAACACACATCACACATTATGACACATAACACTATGTGTGTGTGTCGAAGCAACATGCCTGTGTGTGTGTGATCTTCAAATCATATTCAACCTAAATTGTATGCATGTCAAATAAGTACTGTATTCTTATACATATACATATATGAATAATCAATATTATATTGAAGGCATGTGATTTAGGATGCCTATGATTTGGAGGACTAAGGTATAAGATCATGTTTATTTTATGAATCTAGTTATGTCTTAGCCCATTCATAATATGGACTATGCTCAAATAGTCTAGGTCTAGTTGGTTAACATTTGATATGGAATAATCTAAGAAAGGTAGAATAGATTTAACAACTCTTAGAAAGAGTGCTATTGAAGACCTCAATGGGATTTAAATTGTAGATTACTCTTGGATGGAATATGTCAAGTAAGGAGCAAATATTAATCATGCTATAACTCTTTTAATAAATCGATGAGTATGTTATACTTCATCAAAATGTCATGACATTCAACCTAAGAAATGAGCTTTATGCCTCCTCATGTATTCTATTAGAATTGAAATTATGGACTAAGCTTATCTATAAATGAGTGGAACTCAAATAAATGGTTGAGTGATTGTTATTGAAAATAACAATATATCACGACTTTATAGTCTAAGGATTCATCTTATTGTAGCTTGAGGTTGTCTTGTGGAATAGTTTCCTATAATGTAGTAGATGAATAAGTAATATATTTTAGACCTTCCCCTATCATAACCATTTCATATTAAAAGAATAAATTTTTTAGAATTTAAATTTTTGTTATATTCTTAACAAGGAATGAAACCTTTAGGATTGATTGAGGTCTCCCTTGTAGAGTTCTAATAAGAGGAGAAAAATAATAGAGCATGGATCTTGGGCTAAAATATTAATAATACAAATCATCCAGATGGGTGAAACCATAGAGATGCTTACAAAGATTAATAATTAATTATCAAAGTGTTTTCAAGTCAATACCATAATCTATATATTTAGACCTTAGTAAATCATTATATTAATCTTATTGTCTTTGATTTAATCTATGAGGTCTTTGTAATAATTCTACAAAATTTAACTTCTAATGAATAGACCTGTCAACTTTCATATTGAGCTTGCCTTATGTTTTTTGGGTGATTGACTAAACCCATAATAAGTTGATTTAGTGTAAAAATCTCATTTCTACCTCGCTCTTTTTATTTTTATTACTTGTAAATTAGATCATCTTTGTATCTTATCCATAAGGTTTATGCACTTCACTTTAAATGTTGGGTTCCAGCTTGGCCAAATTATTCAGCATAGAAGAATGAGATAAACAACATTTAATTACCTTGGTTTCCTTTTGATTAGTTTTTAATATTTTACTTAGTCATATTAAGATTTTGCCTTAGCTAGGTTGTCTTTATTGACTAAATTTATGCTCTTATAATTTTCCTTAGATGCCTCTGAGTTGGTTCTTTTTATGACCTTTTCCCCTAGTCATTTTTACAAAATTTTATGAGTGGTTTAGAAGAAGCCATGTGTCATCCTCCTACTAACCTCAGAGTGATGTTAATTTAGTCTATAGTAGAGTTAGTGTTAGGATAATAGGATGTTACCATGTTGTACCATCTTGATGAGCCATGATATTGGGAAGGATCCTATAGGGAGTGATTCCTTTGAGCTAATGGGCTACCAAGATGTTACCATGTGGCATCATATTGAGGACCCACAATCTTGGGGAAGAAAATACAACTTGAAAAGTTTATAGGTAAGTGGGATTATGATATTATGCCATATAGGATAATCCTAGTGACCTAGTATTTAAGAGATGTTTGTATTAGGTACAAAGCCTATGGGCCAATGGGTGAGTGATATGTTTCCATGTGGCACAATCCTACTACTCCATAGTTTCAAAGATGTCTACATTGGGACTAAATATCATAGCCAAGAGGGTGAGTGGGATGCTTCCATAGGATATAATCCAAGTAATTCATGATTTTGGAGGCATATATATCAAGAGCAAAGCCTATAGGGTTGTGAGTTAGTATAATATTTTTGTATGGCATGTTTATCACTAATCTACATCCCCGTGGATGGCATGCTATCCCCATAGAGTTGTAGGGAGGTGAGTTAGCAAATTATTATGATGTGGCACTTTTTAAAAAGTTTCCTAGGTAATAATAGATGGTAAGAGTGGATTGAGGGCCCAAAGGGAAGTTGACATGGCTAGGGAATTCACTGAAGTAAACATGTGAAGCATGACTATGTAAGCAATGGTTGAGGTAAATTTTGATAGTTGTCTCAATGTTATTTATGTAGTTATCATTTGGCATAAGTTATGAAAGGATTTTTAAGGGTTGGGCCAAATGAATCATGACTGTGGGATTTAAAATTAGTGGATTATGCATGTGTGAGACTTTTGGTAGTTGAAGTATTCTTGTTGTGATTGGATTAGATTATAGTATCTATCCATGTGCATTGGTGCTTTGTTTATTGTAATTGTGTAACGTGCTTGTCTTTGAAAAAAATGGGCATGAAATTTTTGTATCAAAGCCTAGGTTAAACTCTAGGAGCTATAGGGATGATTTGCATGAGTTATTCACCTTTCTAACTCTGGTTAATCTTGATTTGTGTAAATTGAATGTGGTTTATGTTACTTATTAACTTTTTAAAAATTGAATTGTGTATACAAGATGTCACAAAAGGAAGGAATGGAAAACACTATAGTTAGGTGTTACAAGGATCTATAACTTATGTAGCTAGTATAAATACACTCTCAAAATCTTAAGACAATGTAACATGTGATGATTATGATAGAGGAAATGTTTCCTTAGGTTTATATGTTGCAAAAGAAAGCCTCTTCACCAATTAAGGGCATATGTAGGGTGGGTAATATTAGAATGCTTATCATCAAGAAAGGAGTGAGATTTTCCTTCAATAATATCACAAGAGGCAATATACTTAGGTATGAGGTCAACCTATGAAAGCTCTAAATGTAGCATTAGGGAAGACCTCAAAGGAAATATTGGGAAATTGGTCTTCTCATGGTGTATGTTTTAGTTTTGGATCTATTGATCATTATGGATGTGACTATCCTAAAAAAATTGATCAAGAGATATTCAAGTCTCGATATGGACTAGTGAGAAAGACCATATTTTGTTATAATCCCTAGAAGAACTTATTTTGTTTATTCTATTCTAACACAACATGACATCCCTATGATAAACTATTATATTTAAAATCACAATGGGCCTTCTTGTTAAGAATCTTGAGGTATTTGATATATGTATGTGTGTGAATATATACATGTTACTTGTTTATTTTAAGTGCTAAATGGGATAGATGGTGTTTGATTAAGGTGTTACCATGCTAATGGGAGGACATGAATATAAATGAAGATGTCTTGATATGATTTAACTAATTCTTAGGTTTTGTTAATTGAAATAATAACTATAAAAAGGATTCGATGACCTCTCTTTTGAAATTATGAATTTCATGGATATGTTGATTTCATATGTTTAAATTGTGGGAATGTTAAATAAAATGTCTCTTATTGTTTAGATAATTAGGAGTATTTGATGAACTACAATTTGGTAAAACTCTGGTATTAAGGTTATGGTTTAATCTATGTATAAATATAATATTGCCTTATGATAACCATTTGAGGGGTAATATTACATTTTTTATATGAAATAAGCTGAATCTTTATGCCTATGAATAATTATTCTCTCATGAAAAGAGCATGTTATATTTAAATAGTTTTAGGCTACTAATTTACTTTTGGTGCAAATATGAGCATAACTCAGCTAATGATTTCTTTTGGGTGCATGTCAAATGGTTATGAGGGCATCTTATTGGCTATGAAGCATATGAAATGGATTAAGGTAACCTTAAAAATTCTTGATATTATTATGATAAATCAATCAATAGATAAATATACACATATAATAATGATGATTGGATGAATGAAAGCTTAGAAGAGATAACAATCATTATTTAATGTGAAGCTATGGTAGTAACCTAGAATGAATATGTTGATGTAGTTTTTATGTACACCAATTCATAACAAGGTAACCTCTAATTTTTTAAGATCTCAATAGAGGTAAAATCCACACTAAGGCATGAGTTTTAGGTAGGTGGCTTTACGAACTAGGTGATGGAATAACAAGTAGGGCATGCACATTATTAACAAGGATGTTGAATGAGTGAATGGTTTTTAAAAGGAAGTCAAATCTAGGTGAATTGGTGGTTACATGGCTGCTAATCTAGAGTGGGTACATCTCATAAATAAACTCAAAAAAGGAGGGAAGGGTAGAGTAGGAAATAAATATTATATGGATTCAAGAATCACCTCTCAATCTAGTTTTTAAGAAGACAAGTCCTTTTAGAAGCAATGTCTATTACTAGTAGCTATTGCACACACACAAACATACATGGTCAAGTAGTCCATGATAAATTGATATAGGAAACTCAAAGGCCTCAGTCAAAGGTTACTCATTTTAGATTAGATTGTGTTCACCTTTAATTAATAGATTATGACTCAAACCAGGGAGGTTTTTGAGATAGATGTTTCGCATATGAAAAAAATTATATCATTGAAAGCACCTCTACGCACTTATAAATAGGAAATAATCAGCTTACATTCTAGTAATCAATATCGTTGCTAATTACTCAATAACTTTTACACATCCAAAACTAGCATATGAATCATAAAAATAAATAATTCCTTGAAGATATTACACACTAATAATTATTGAATCAAACAACCAAAAGGATTATTCCTAATTACATAAAACATGGATGGAAAATACACAAACATTTTCACTGATAATCAAAAAATTGGCTCAACTTCTATATTGAAATTTTTTGACCATTAAAAATGTGGGTTACATATACTTAAATAGACTTTGGGATGGGTTATCTCATCCTCCAAATACATAAAAAAATTGATTACACGACATAGTTATAACCTCAGTTCGAATTGTAGTCTCAAAATTGTATATAATGTATACATACATTTAACTTACATTTATCAAGAATTAAAATCAGCCTTTAAAATATCATGCAACATGTGAATATTTGAAAAAAATTTAAGAAAATTTTATATTAATTTCTAACATAAGTATACTAATAGTATAAAATTGACATTGTTATATTTAATTTATATGCATAAAACTAGCCTTTTCAACTAAGCCTAAGTGGACATCTGCATGGATGTGTTAACCTTAGTAGGAGTGGTCACTATTTGTTTTGAAATTGAACTAGATGTAAAAATATTAGTCTTCTTCTTTTTCTCCTCTATCTCAAGATAATATTGGTTACCCACATCATGTTCTTGCGTTATAACATCTAAGTTTAATAATGAGGGTTTGTGTACCTTGTTAACTTGCTCTAAGATATTTGCATGTTCAACCTTCATATTTTAGAAGTTGATCTTGAAAACTTCAACTTTAGTTACCTTCTTTCTCATGAAACCTAGCTCAACTTAAATATATTCTATTACCAACCCTTGTAAACTCTGCTTAAAATTATCATATGCTTCTTGAATGAGTTGGTCAAAATTGATTTTATTGATCAACTTACATATAGCATTTGTGGCCTTTAATAAATTCAAATCATCCAAAATTTGAAAGATGAGTGTTTTGTGCTCTTTATATTTGGGCATCAATTCCATCGATATTGTTACCCACTCTCTAGCTTCTTGTGTTCTAATGACCACCAAATTGAGGTCATTAGATGCTTCCAATGGTGTCATCAAGTCTAGATGGCTATATGCCTTATCAGTAGTGTAAACATAAATAATTTTAATTTATTTTCATATTTAACTAATTAAAAAAAATTATATGTTTAAGATACATGGGGGGATAATTCAACCTTCATTACCTCTACTACCTCTAGATCATTATAACATTTTGATGCAGCTTCTTACACTTCAGTCTGAATTCTTCCTAGAACATGGATTGTTTGTTGCTATTGTCTGATTTGATCTAATACTTATTCTAACTCTTACCTCACCATCTCTATCCATTAATGTAGTGATATCATGGAATCCTTATGGGTTTCTTCTATAGACATGAAATATTCTACTTATAGAGATTGTCTCAACTATCTAATCTTTTGGACAAGGCATAAACTTTCTCTCTCTCTTCAAGAATAATTTCCCTCCTAGCTTCATCCTGGAGTTTCCTCTTCCTAAAAATTTGAATACTCCATAAATTCTTATCAAATAATGAGTTCATGGATAGAATTTCTATAATTTTAAAATTGGGCTTTTGGGCAGCCTTTGATTTAAGATCAATTGCCCATGATAGAAA
The DNA here is from genome assembly GCA_037957365.1 of Torreya grandis. NCBI lineage: Eukaryota > Viridiplantae > Streptophyta > Pinopsida > Cupressales > Taxaceae > Torreya > Torreya grandis. The sequence goes on from JARHVA010004127.1 coordinate 1,576,532, forward strand.
CACTAGCTAGGTGTTTTAACAGTTTTAAGAATATTGGAGTCTTATTTCTAGTTTAGTTAAAGGTCTAAGTTGACTAAATTAGTAAATAATATTGAAATAATTTAATTACTAAGTTATATAGTTTATTTTACCTTCATATCTTTATAAAAATAGTAATTAAATAGGAGAAATGTAACTTATCTTAAAACTATGCTAATATGGCTGAGATAGAGGTTGATACTAGCTATGTAAGATTGGGATAGTACCATGAACAAGATCTAGATTTAATTTGGTGAGAGGATAGGAACACCAAAAATAGGACACTTCAAGGTTTGGTGTTATAGTCTAGGTCCTGCCACTATTGTCTAAACTAGTTATAAATGTCTACATTTTTTGGGTTTTGTCTATTATTACTGTGTGACCCTACCTATGGAATTTAAAATCTTTAATGTTGATAGAGCTCCTTATAGAGAATATTTAATCTTAAAATTCTAGACCTTCATTGTGCTTTAATGAAACTTGAGAAAGAAAGGGGGATTATTATGTGTAAGATGCACTGAATGTGTACCCACACCCCTTATGTGAGCAAACTACCTACATACCAATACTCTAAAGAGGGATTAAGCCATATGTAGTTCTCCCACTTGATGTGATTTATGTAATAATGTTATGTGGATGTAAAAATTCTAAAATGGATGTGATTGGGGTGGCTAGGGATTTATGTGAGGGTTTGAATATGTTAGTATTTGTATTAGATGGTTATATGTGGAGAATAAGGAAATTTGCCTTAGTGGTATTTCTTTTATTCTTGCTTGCTTTTTTAATATTTTCTAACCCATTATAAATGAATTTTGAATAGGTTTTTATAGAGATATATTAGTCATGGGTTAAATGCATTCACACTAGGCTGACATAATGAAGAAGAGGAATCAAAAGAAAATGGTAATTTAGGCTTAAAATCTGATTGGATAGGAGCACTAGAAATAAGACACCCTAGGGTATAGCACTATAGTCTAACCCTAACACTCCTATCCTATAGGTTCAAGACCTAGGGGGATAGAATAAGCATAGGAAATGGGGTTTGGATGATCGAAAATTAGGTCTCAAAAGTTTATGGATGACTGGGAATTAGTAAAGAGGTGCTTAAAAGGGTCATGCAAGCATGCAAAAGGGACCTATGGGTTGGGTGTCACAAATCGCACTCAAGCTACCAATTTTCACATTTTATATGACTACATTTACCCCCCACCCCCCTTTATTCTAGTGATGTAGAAAAGAAAATACTAGGATAAAGGAAAAATAGAAAGTATACCTAAAATTACATACAATGGTGAAGCCCATGAAGCTATGTGATGATGGGTGTGTATAGAGAGGGCACATCATGAAGTGTAAATTTAAAAAATAAAATTAGGAGTAGATTAGTTATTATTAGATATGCTATATCTAAAATAAGAATGTACAAAGTTGGGTAAGAGAGAAAGGAACAAATACACCTCACTATATACGTGAACCAATATAAAACCTATTATGATGTTGAGAGATGTTGGATTATGTTGAGTAATACTAGGTATTTTTTGTACCAAGAGTAATATTATAAATGGAGTTGAGTTCTCAATTCCTTAAGAGTGGCTCAAGAATGTAAGGGCTATCCCTTTGGCTCCATCATCAACTAGTAAGTGAAGCTATGTGATCATGCATGTGATAATTGATGTTTGGAATATATGTCTAATCCCTTTGAGTAGGTGGATCTAGAATACAAAGGCTAGATAGACCTTTCATTCCATTATTGCCCACTAAGTGAAGCTATGAATTGATATCAATATGAATGTGTGTTATATGAGATGGTTCTTAAATCCCATGAATTCTCTATGATATAACAATGTGGAGTGGATAGATAAATGTGTACTATAAATTAGGCCAATCTTGGCCACTCTAGAAGGAGATTAGGCTTGTATAAAATCCACTCCAAAACTAGAAACTAGGCTTATGTAGAAGCCACTTTGGAATGTGGAAGTTAGGATTATATGAAAGCCACTTAAAAATATGCTAACCACTTGAAGATGGAGTAAGGCATGAAAATACTAAAAATACCTAGATAATATACTAAACTTGAAAATAAAAGAAGATGAATGTGCCACACACATTACCCCTAATCACTAATGTCTTTAACATGGATTCTGATATGGAAGTTATATCAACTCCCCAATTTGAAATTGGAAGTAAGAGCCATCATAATATACATGATTCCACCTATATCTATATTATCCAACAAAATTTTTATTAAAACTACTAAATATGAAGTAATCTATATGTGAAAAAACTATAGTTGAGCTAACCTTTCTACCTATTTTTAAAAAATCTAGTTTTTTTTGTTATTTGGATAGGAGCACCAAAAATAGGACACCATATTGTCTGATGATGTTTTCCATGTCTAAATCTATTATCCTTTGTTGAAAATTATGAATTTTCTATAATCATCACTATTTTTCTAGTCTATTCTACCTGGTTTGACCTCTGATTTTTGTTTTGAGTGTTTTAAAAAATGATTTTTTGATCAGTAGGAGCTCTAATCTTTGTGATAAAACCCCTATTTGTTTCCCCCTCTTATGAGGGTAGTAATGAAGACCATACAATTTCTACACTCATAATAAATATCCTTTTAATTATCTTATGTTGTGAAATATTTGATATAGTAACGATAATCAAAATGATGTCTAAAGCTATAACATAGTTTTTATTAGAGATTGTTAGATCAATAGGGGTATGCCTAGAGAGATATAACAATGTAATAACATTTAAAATGCATTTAAATAAATCTATAAATTTTATTTGTTATTTATTATTTGTCAAGGATGGATGAAGCATGATGTCCATCATGGCATCCAAGAAAGCAAGATAATGCATGATGTGGATCATGGTATTGCATATAGTTGAGAAGCAAAAAAAAAACAAGAAAGAAAGGCAAGAAGAATAAAAGAGTGGTCAAGGGTCCAATAAAACAAGGTACATGGGTACATGTCACTCAAACTAGAAAGAAAACATACAAGGCATATTCAAATACCACATACACATATAATTGAAAACAAGCAAGGTTGGCACGAGGGCCATAATCACATAGAAGATCATAAGTAAAATACATTGGTAAATATACTAAATCACACACAAGAATATAAGTAAAATACATTGGAAAATGTCCTAAGGCACATATAAGAGAAAAAATAGGAACTAAGAAATGCAATCGCATCTAGTTATGCAAAGCAAGAAAGGAAGGCATGTAATATACTATAAATACAATTACATCTAACTAATAAAAGTAAGAAGTGAAAGTATGCAAGACATGGAGTACAATACTAGGTATATGCTAATAAATTCACAAATTTTATATAATAGTGAATGCCAATATAGTAATCTATGTAAGCTAGTAAGTAATGTACATCAACATGATACTTACAGGATATGGTATAGGGATGACATACCTTGGATTGTGTGGTCATGTAGAATATTCCCCCAGTGGGTAGATATATCAATGTGATTGTATAATTAGGATTCCCCCTTAATGGGTAGAGTGAAGCAATCAAGGATATAAAATTCATTGCATAAACTCAAAGAAGATCATGTGAAGTATGGTAATGTAGATAAATCGACAAACAATAGCATATAACAACATAATGCAAGTCTATCATGGTAGTAGAAATGTAAATCATTGAGAATGTATACAAATGAATTTTTTTATGTTTTTGAATTATTTTAATTTTTTCGTATTTTGAAATGTTATATTATTTTTGGATTTTTTTAATATTTAAATGTTTTTGGATTTTTCAAATATTTAAATGTTTTTAGTATTTTTGATATAAGCTATGTACAATCAATCATATATAAACTATGTACAAGTAAGGGTAAGGAGAGATGATACTAACTAATGAGTCTCATTAGGGAATCCCTATCATGGTGTTTTGTATCAAGGAGAGGGATTATGCATGATCATGAAACATAATGGAAAGGATGAGACTGTGGCTCTAAAAGTTTTCTATGTTATAAATGCCCTAAATTATCTATAGTGGAAACTAATTGTGGGTTATCATTGTAACTATGATAGGTAGATGCAACTATAGGGCTCTTAAGGACCCATATATTAGTAGGAGAAGATCTCTAAACATGTGCTCTATGTGTAGAGGCATGAGGCCTCAATGATACTACCATGGGTGTGAACATTATATTTAGAAGCTATCTAAAATTCTAAAACTATGATTTCTCTAAAAGAGACCTCCATGGAAGAGTATGAACTCTATGTGTTGATGATAAAGGTCTATATTATGTCTAAATCTAAATTAGAGGAAGAATTGAACCTGGTGGAGAAACTAAAACTAGTGGCAAAACTAAAACTAGTGACTACAAAATAGTAGATGGCTCTGAAGTGGGGAGTGGTAACTCATATTGAACTCCACCAACTATAACAACCTAATTAGCATGAATGAATTTCATGAATTTGTGAACTATATAAGGTATCACTCAAAGTTTTTGAATCCATGTTCGACCAAGTAACATATCAAAAACTCCTGCACTATAAATAATAGTAAATGGTGTGACCATATATGTTAGACCAACTTGTAGAAGAAATACAATCTCACCCAATGAGCTTATATGTTCCCATTAAATCTAATGATAATTATGTCCATTGGGGTAATATCTTGTGTTGAATATCCTAAATGTTTTAGTAATGTCATAGTGCACATGTTCACACTGGGTTTATTTTATATGAGAAGGAGATGGAAGGTCTAGTTAGAACTCTATAATCGTATACACCAATCATGTTACTCAAAGGATGTGTCTCAACTAAAGGTGCCTGAATGTAACTGGTGGAGGATGTGTATGATATTCATGATGAACACCTAATGAGTCCCTTGTCTATTATTTAGAATGTTTTGGGAAAGGATCTAAGAATATTTTTAAAGCTTTGTCCTATATTTGCTTCACCCGTGGAGGTTCAACTAGAGTGCCAAGATAAATAACATTACCATCTATCAAGTCTTATATATTGTGTTTCAAACTGATGCATTAGTTTGTTGTGTGAATTGGTACCCTATGAAAATCACAAAATACATTCTAATCACATCCTCATGGAAGAGGCTTTATTAGATCAACATCTTGCATAGGAGGGAGAGATATGATATTACATTCCAATAGCTATTGTAAGACTCTAGATAGAAAAATTGGTAGATTGGTAAAGGTTAATCAAGGAGGTGTTAATAAAACTACTCATTGAGGGCGTTATAAAGTTGCATTGACTGTAGGTTGATTATAACTTTTTATATCATTGAACTTTACTTTGTATGGTACTTTGTTGTTACTCTTATTTTTTATTTTTGATATATTGGTGTACTTGAGTTTGCCCATTAAAATTAGTTTGACTTCCATCTCCTTTAGTGTATGACATAACTCAATGAAGGAAGACTATTTTGAACATTATTGATTCATGCAAGGCTTGTAGAATACTCTATTTGAAGAGATCTTGTAACTCTTAATTGGCCATGGGGCTAGTCATCTTTGCCAAGATAGTCTTATATTGAATAACATAATTTGTGAGATGCTCATTTGACCTTTGTTTTTATTGTGTAACTTGGGCATAAGAAACCTTATCACCAATGTTAATACTAAAATGAGCAAAGAACATGTAAGCTAAAGGATTGAATGTATTGATTTAATGATTTGTTAGACTATAGAACTATTGTAAATCATAATACATTAGAATCCATAGAAATAGTTTGGCTAGTAGCTAGTCATTTGGCACATAGTCTAAGTATGTTGCATAAAAATCTCAATTGTGTCTTTAGATCACCCTTTTCATAATATAGAGTGAGTTTGGGTTGAAAAAAACCTAGTGTCAAGGGTGTTGAAGAAATATGATGTGCCAATGGTGTATGAAGTAGAGCACAAGAATATAAGTCCTATCTAGGTATAGAGGCACCTTGCTCAATATGTAGCACCTTGGATTGAAGAGATTCTATCTATTACATAAGGGTAGCCACATCAGGGGACAAATATTTACTAGCCATAACTAGTGGTGCATCATAGGAATGTTGGGCTACTATAGTGGGTTTTTAAGACATATTGTCCCCCATAGATCCATTTACTACTGGTTACTTTTAATGAATGGAAGACTCAACTTGTTTAACCTCTTTAATTTCCATGATAGATTATAAAATAAGAGTATGATCTCAGGGTTGTTCCTTAGGTCTTTCTTGAAAACTTTGTAGGATTAAATCTTTGTTGAGGACAACTTCATTATCAATAATAGGTGGAAGTGGATCAAGAGTCTAATGTGGTGGGACATGAACATAAGTGTTTGTATCATCATTGTTATATTTATACTACTCATTACCAAAATTATCCTCATAGAAATTGGTGTAATCTAGATGTCTAGGATCTATAGCAGGAACTTAGCTGGTTGTTTATCTATGGTATATGGTTGGGTTTAAGGAATTTGGGTAAATTCAAGAACCCAAATTCAAGAGGGTTACCACTAAGTCTTTTACTTCATCTCAAAGGAAGATATGAAAGGAGCTTAGATGGCATAAGGAAAACAATTTGAAAAATGAAAGAATAGATTAAACAAATATAATCTAAATAATGAACTAGAATATACATAAAAAGGATACAAATTCTCACAAACATATAAGGTGATACCTCAAAAGCAATAGGAGCTAGTATATGAAACTAGGGTTTGAAAAGTGATATTATAAAATTACTAATGAATTTTAAAATTTAATGTGAATTTTTTATTTAAATATGCAGGTAAAAAATCAAAAAAATATTAGAAAATTCTTGATTTAAAGGGACCTAGTATATGCAACTAGGGTTTTGAATAAAATATTGGGGTAATCATAATATGTTTTATGTGTATTGTGAAAACATCTTTTAGTTGGTTGCTTGTTTGCAATGGATTCACAAGTAGCTAGGGATTTTGTTCACAAAGTAGAAATTGAGTTTGAATTTTTTTGTGTAAAATAATTACATCGATAACTACACATCATGTATATAGTATCTGCATTTAATTCTAGTTCATACATTTTTAATTTCCAATTTTCATATATTTATTTTACTTGCATAGTTTACATCTTGTTAATTTAGTTGGTGAGTTATGTTCTTTGGTAAGTGTTGGTGACTAGTTTTTCTTTGTTGGCTAAGTCTCGTGGGCTTTCAATAATTGGGAGTGGGCAGTTGGGTTCCATGTTAGGAACAAGCCAAAAATTCTTGAAAATCAATGGATGTAAACAAAAATCCCAAACATAATTCTTAATGACCTAATCCATCATAACATTGTTTAAATAAAATGTTCATTCAAAATCTCTGTATAAAATCTCCAAAGTCCATAAAGTTGATGATGACTATTTTCGATAAATTGTTTGATGAAAAGTTCCAAGTAAGAGTTTTGATAAATAAATTTTGAGTAAAGACACATCCTTTAGAACAATCATTTGAATAAAATGTGCAAACTAAATGCTTAAAATGGAAACTCTGAACAAAATGTCTAATATAAAAACTTTGAATAAAATAAATTTGAACATAAGTCATGAATAAAAAACTTGATGAGAAAATGCTGAACAAGTCTTCCAAAGAACAAAGTTCCTAAAAATAAGGCCCAAGAAAAATGTCTGAAGAAAATGTCTAAATACCAAGTCCCAAATAAATTCTCTAAATAGAACTAAGTCCCAAAACTTGCATAGGACAAAAACTCTCAGAAGGCATTAGTAAGTTAGTCAAAAAAATATATAATACCATTGTTTATACTTCCAAGTGTAAATAATAAGGATTAATTTGATATAACTTACACATATATGTAAAGAGATATATTAACAAACAAGGCCAAATATCCAAAAAAGTGGGGCCCCTTTTTTAATTATAAAAGGGGAATGTTGGGTACAACAAATGGTGATTTATAGGGGGAATACTTTTGAGTAATCAATAAATCATAACTTTGGTTAGCAATTTCATATTAGACATGAACCATGCCATAGAAAAATATTAGAATTAGAGATATAAAAGAGACTCCTAAATACATCATATAACATACTTGACTTCTTATCCATGGATCTGTGTTTGATAAATTGATGTTCATTTAACCCTTATTGTGAGGGTGTTTTCAATGGTTTGGAGTAGCTATAGGTTTTGGTCTGGTTATTTTATATCTTATTAAATTAGGAGGTATTAAGCGTTGCTTTTATTCTATCTAGGCATCTATATCCCCAATAGAGAAACCTTGGGTTCTTTCTCTCTCTTTCCTTCATTTTCTTGAGCATGATGCATGGTACATTGACCTTATTTCATCAAGTGAGCCTTTGATCTACTTTGGATTTTATTTTGTCTTTATTAATCACTCTTTTGAACACATGTTATTTTTCTTATTAATTTTATTTATTTGAATGGAAAGAGGAGAGTCAAAACCCCTATGAGCTAGTGTAGTTATAAAATAAATCATTACCAAAACATCCCTGCCAGCTACATCTACACCAATGATTATCACCTCTAAACAAATTATTAATATGAAAAGTGTGCTTGGTCCGATGGAATTTAAAAAAATCTAAATTAATATGAAGTATTCAAGATAAACTTTCACATACCTGGTAGAGATATTCAATTGTGACACAACCCTAAATGATTATGATTACATACCTAAATCTTGAAAACTTAAAACACAAAAGTATAACCATTTTGTGAAAAAACCCCAAGTTGTGAAACCCTTTATAGTTTTCCTTTTCTATATATATTAGTTTAAGCATATAATAGGGGAAAATTTGGTACAATGTTATCTCAATTGTGTTAGAATAAACTAATTTAGATTGTCACAGGAAATAATAAAATGCCTAACCTAGAAAGATGGAAAACTAAACTAATAAAGTAGGAAACTAAACTAAGAAATCATGAAAATAATATAATCCTACCTCTACCATATTCCCTTATCAATTGGGGGCATATATATATGGTATAACCATGAATTAATGCTTCAAAACTTATTCATTGATTGGATATGTGAGTTCATTACCTTACAGGTCCCTAAGATGAAATGTAGTATTGCCTAGGATCTCTAAAATTTGATATGCTCCAATCCACTATGGGGAAAATTTATCATGTTGTCCTTTATTTTCATGTGATTTATCCTAGAGAAGCACCAAATTTGAGATCCTAAATGCTTTGACTTTTGCTCTTTTATCAAACCATTTCTTGACTATGACTTGGTGTTTGTTGAAAGTCTATAAGGCCTTAGTCCTTAAGTCTTTCATTTCTATTATATCCATTAATCAAGAATATAATTTATAATTTGGTTTCATTTATTCCTACATGAATTGATAAGTCATAAATTTCAACATCATTGGGAATAATGGCATATGCACATATACCAGCAAATAGGGTGATGCCTTGAGGGTCTACTTATATCTCATGTGGTTTACCCAAAGGGCATAATTAAGTATATTATGCTAGTCCTTAGGTTTATTCCCAGATGATTTATTAATTTTGTCTATTATGTTCTCATTCATTGATTCATCTAATCCATTTCCCTGAGGGTAGTAGTTAGAAGATGACATGATGGTAATCTAATTATCATGAGCCCATTCAGTGAATTTAGTTGATATGAATGTTGTTCCATTGTCAAAAACTAGATAAATGGGGGTACCAAATCTAGTTTTGATGTGTTTCTCCAAAAAGTGAATCACATATTTTGATCTAGATTTATTTGTGGCCACTACCTTAGTATAATCTATGGTAGTGAACACAAACTTATAACCTACTGAAGAATTTGGGTTAATGACACCAATGAATTCTAAACCCCATTGGGAAAATGACCTTCCTTTAATAATAGGTTACAAGGGAATTGATGCATGTACTTATATTTTTTCTAAATCTTGGCATTCATGGCATGTCCTTATATGTGCATGATCATCTGTGAATACTATTGGCTACTTGTAACCCATCTTTAATATTTTGTGATCTATAGTGTTCCCAAATGTATGACCACTACCTATCTTTTGGTATAAATTTTATATAATCTCTTGATCCTCTTATATAGATACACATCTAGGGTATATTCCTTCATAATTTCTTTTATATAAAACTCCTTTCTTGATCATGTAGTGAGCATCATTGAGCCTCAAATCTCTCTTTCAATATTAATTGAATTTTGGGGAATAAGTACCTATAAGTAGAGATTAAATTATGTCAATATACCATTCCCCTCTAGATACCTGAGTTTCACATACCTATTTAATAATAATATGTGGGTCAAGTTAGTCATGAGTTGGATGATGCCCTGACCTTAGATAATTTTAGCACGCTTGATCTCAATACCAAATTATTATAGCTTTACCATATATTTGCCTCTATGTTCTCCTAATTTTATTTTGAAATTAAACTTGAAAACAAGATTAGATATGATAGTGATAGTCTTATTGTTCAATTTGTAGTGTCAAAATTTATTCACCACTTTGATAAGGGAAAAGATTTTTTTATCAACTATGGAGGACCTGAGTTTGCATCTTTCATATTCATACTCATAAATGTAACTAGATGCTCAATATCATGTTTATTTTGCATTATGAAAATAATAATTGTATGCTTTAAAGCACATGAGTACGAGTAAAAATACATTGTAAAATCTAGATAAATCAGAACTAGGGCTTGATATATTAACATCCTTGATGTATTCAAAAGACTTTCAAGTCTCATCTATCCATTCTATTTTTGCATCCTACTTGAGCATTGCATTTAGGTGTCTCACAATTTCTACAAATCTTTAGATGAATTTCCTTACAAAATTTATTTTCCTAAAGAATGACTTGATCTCCTTCCTTATATTTGGTGGTGATAACTTTGAAATCCCCTAGATTCTATCTAGATCAATGATGATCTCTTCTTTGGTAATGATATGTCCTAATAAATTGCCCTTAGTTACTCCAAATATGCTCTTCTTTGGGTTTAGTGAAATGCCAAACCTTCAAAATCTTTTAAAGATTAACTAAAGATGGCCTACACGATTGTCTCTATTCTTACTAAAAATAGTAATATCTTCCATATAGATAATTATACATTTACATGTTAATCATTTAAATGTGTGTTCCATTGCTTGTTGAAATGTAGATCCTACATTTATAATTCTAAAAGGCATCCTCTTATACACACATGTACCCCATTTTATGGTAAGTGCAGCCTTCATTATATCCTCTGATTATACCAACATGTAGTTATAGCCTAAAAATCCATCCAAGAAAGACATCGTTTAATAGCCACTAACTATCTAAATAACCTCATCCAAAGAAAGTAGTGGATAGTTATCCTTCTCAAAAGATTTTTTCAAATTTTTAAAATCAACACATAATCTAATCTCTCCACTCTTGTTTCTAACTAAGACTAAATTGGCCACCCAAATAGAATTCCTAATTGGGAAGATTATTCTTTCACTTAATAGCTCTTCCACTTCTCTTTGAATGAGAGATTCTTGGATAAGATTCATTGGTATTTATCTCTATATGAACATCTTGTGGTCTAGTTTCAATAGAATCATATGAGCTATGACCTTTGGGTCATAAACCTTAAAGTATTAATATGTCCATGAAATATCATCTTTGTATTGCTTGAGTAAATCCTTCACTTATCTTTCTTTTAGAGTGAAAATGACACCAATGTTTACGTAGTGTGGGTTATGCTCATCACCCACATTCTCTTTTTTAAATTTGGATTCATTAACCTTGTCTTTCCTTTACTATCGAGATTGAGGATATATATCAAATGGTCTTTCTAAGGAGATAGTTAGGAGATGATTCTCTTTGAGTTAGAGGACACCTTCTTCATCTGACTCCTCTTGGTAGAGATGACTAAATTACTTATCATGAATGGTTTGGGACTCTAATTATCCTAAGTTGGTTAGAAACTAAATGATTTGTTGGTCATCATAGAAGACATATAAATTATCTACATTTTAAGGAAAATAATGACAAGTTTTAGATTATGGTAAAAGTAGGTTTTGAAGGGGCCCCAAAACCCTAGTACAAGGAAAAAAGATAGAGCAACCAAAACATAGAGAATGTCTAAAAATTACTACAAGGAAGTAGCAAAAACAGGTTTTAAATGGACCTGAAACCACCGAAAAGACAACCGGTCACAACCCAAAAAAATAGAGATCTGGCAACACCTTAGACATAGGAAGACAACAAGAAAACAAAGAACTAGACCAGATTCTTTACCAGCAAGAGGAACCAGATTATTCATCCAGTTCCAATATCATTTTCATTGTTTCTTTTTCTTTCAAAATAGTATCCTGGGTAGTGGTTTCCACCAGCATTGCTCCTTTTTGTGTAACCTTCTTTCTAGTACTTTGTCTCATTCTTTTGTTGGGTCCCTCCAAAGCTTTAGTCTCCTCACTGGCTCTTTTACCAATATTGACAGCAGTAGCACAAATATTGGAAGTAGCTACCTCCATTTTCAATCTATTGTCCTTAATTAGTTTCGGGAGGTATTTCTCATAGGCTTTGAGCTTGGCTGGGATCTCTCCTATCTGATTATCCATATTGTTGATTTTGTTCCATACCTCTTTCAGGGTATCTTAAATTGTTTCCACTTTCCTTTTGAGGTTCATAACCTCCCTGCACATCCAAGAATCAAATTGAGAAGATGCCTCTGCTTTGCAATTAACCCAATTCATTGGTGTATGTGTTTCATCATTCAGTTTTTTCCCCCTCCATTCCTCAAAATTTTTATTAGGACTGTTCCTGTCTTCTTCAGTGATATCTTCTCGACCCTTATGTTCCCGCTCTTTAATTCCATTTTGAATTTCCATTTCCATTTCTTGATTATCATCCTGCCCTGTAGTTTCCTTTTCGTTCTTTGATCCTGGGTCCTCAATAGGGTCATCCTGGACAAAATCAGACTCTACCTCTTTCTGGTTTTCCTCAGTGTCTTCAGTTCTATTTGCAGAATCCTCCTCTATATTGACATCATCTTTTTCATTCTTCTCAGGACATTCTTCATCCTCATTAGAGTTTGTAGCCTGACTTTTAGTTCCTTCTTCTTCCTCCAAGTTTTCCTCACTGGGTTTATCAATACTCTCCCGCTCCATATCTTCTTCTACAATCTACTTTTTAGTACTAGGGAGCTTGAATTTGCCTTTCTCAGTAACACATTCACTCTTTCTGTTCCCTGAAAATAATGACAAGTTACTAGCTCAATGGAAAACATATTTACCTTGGATTCTTAGAGAGGATCCAAATTAACAACAATAATAGTTAGTGAATCCACAACTTGATTTTTCTCCCTAAGAACAACCATTATATTCAAATCCTCAAATCTCTCAATCAAATCTTATGATATATATTTTTATCTTTTTAGATATGATAGCTTACATTGATATTTATTTCTAACCTAATTGACAACCAAATCTAAATCCCTAAATACTATAAACTACTAGACATTGTTCTTGAGTGAAAAATATAACCCCAAAATCAAATCTTCATATTCAAGCCTATTTTTGTTACAAGGGAACTGTAATATTTATGTTACTAAGAACTTCTTCCCTTGTGGATCAATCAATTTAATTACTATATCCAATCCTTGGATTTAGCACCATCAAAGTGGAGAGACCATAGTTGGTTAGGGCCCCTAGATTCTAGCTCCTATATTTCATTTCTTATAGTAAAATTATAAACACAAAGGCTAGGGGATTCATAGCTAACCGCTTCATTCTTAACATTGTACTTTATGATATGATACTTCATCCTTGGTTTGTTGTCAATCCTGATTTGGTTTTCAACACCTCTCCATGGTAGCCAAATGTGAGAGAAATATGTTGAGAGATATCTATTATGTGTTTTAGACCAGTCCCTACTAAACAATAGTCTATAGCCTTTAGGTATGTCTACTAAAATGATGTTAATAGTAAATTGTACTTGTGGCTTGGATGCTACTTAAATACACATATTAATGAGTTCTCTTATCACTAGTACCATAATTGTATCTAATTATGAGACTATTCTCTTTGATGGGATTTTATTTAGGCCATGATTTTGACAAATAGAAGTAGGCATCACAGTGGATAAATCTCTAAAATTAACTAAAAAATTATGAATATTCTTATGAAATGCCTTGATAGTAAGAAAAAAGAGTGGTGCCTATGGCTTGCTCTCATATATAACATTTGTGTTAGAGGATTTTTCTTTCTCTACAGGATATTTTTTATTTTCCATAGGGACCTTCCTTGTGATATATTTCCATAGTATCTCTTTTTTTCAGTGACCTGAGCTAATTCATGAAGGGTAATGTTTGCTTTAATTTTCTTCATGTCTTTAACAATGTTGTATCCCACTCTGTTATGTTCTATTCCTCCTTATTATGAGGCTAATCATTCCCTTTTGGGGGAGGTGTATTATTATCAAATTTTAGATTTGGTGGAATGGATGTGCTATTTAGAGGAATAGACATTGTGAGTGGTTACATGTTCCTTAGGTTATACCTACCCTTTACAAATTGTTATAAAGTATAAATCTCATTATTGTTGTCTTCTGGTACATTGCCATCTTTGCTTTGGAAAGGAAACTCATGAGTCTTAAAGATCATGGTAGTGCTTGAAAGGCTAAGGACCTAATAGGATTATAGTGGATTATGCATATGATCTTTCCTTATCACCTCTCTTTGAAAGATCTCAAATGTTGCACAAAAATCAACATAGTCAAGATCACCATGCTGAGAAGTATTATGGATTCTTCACCAATTGGGTAGAGTTGTCTCTACTATAATGATCTATGGAGGATTTTTAGTTTGATCTATATTATATTTAGGCTTATTTAATGGTCTATTATGCCTCTAGAACCTAGAATTATGATTACCACTTGGGCCATTAACATTGCCTATATTTCTTTGCATGTTGGGGAAGTCATTTCTTAGCTTTTGAAACATCTTTTGAATAACATCTAGCTATGATTTTATATATTTAGTGACCTATACAACTACATTATAGGACATGGATAGATGTTAGTTCTATTGGTAACCCTTTTCTTGTGCATGTTTGTTTAAAAAAATTATTTAGTTGTGTTGTTTATGTTAGAAGAGGTAGCATATATAGTTGATTCTAATTAAATGTAGGGATGTTTTGCTTCACATATGGAATGGATTAAAGGATGGGAGACCATTATTTATAGTAGGTGTTATAGGCACATGAGGATTAATCTATTTTTTAATGTTAATGGCTTCTTCATGGACTAATGTCAAAGTGTTGATAGTAGCTACCCCTTACAAGAAGACTATAATAATTGGATCCAGAGCATTCATGTACATTTGTAACACCAATACTTCATTTTGTTTAAATTTTGGGTTCAACAAAGTGTACATCTAATGAAATATTACATTAAACGCCTAAATTGGCTTCTTAGGATCCTTTTTAAGCTAGTAAAGTGTTGATATATTAAGTAGGGGTTGGTTAGGGATTTTCTTCCATAATTATCAAGATGTCAAATTATGGAATAAAAACATCTTGACATGAATTATAGGAAGTGATGGAATTATCTATTAGATTAAGATACCAATTATAATCAACATTCATTAGTGTGAAAGGAAAAAGTTTGCATGCAACATCTTCAATAATAAAATTAATCAATCTTAGTGTAGCTTTGAAAGACTTGATGTTCTCTTCTATCATTATTATTACTAAAGGAGAGAAGGATGGGAGATACTTTTCAAGATTCCTGGGTGGGTCATGCACATCCCATAGAATGACAATAGTAGATCCAACCAAAAAGGGTGGTTAAGCCATAGGATGATTAATAAGGGGAGTGTTACTTATTATGGAAGGTGTTTTGGCTCTATTATAGATAGGGGTAGTTGGTATGAATCTAGGCTTTCTATTATTTGCAAGGGTGAGACTAGAAGGCTAGTCTGAGATCTAGATCTTGTCACTCTCTTGGGTGACTCCAATGCAAATTAATGTATAAACTAACCTCTTTTATAAGATAACCTCAAGGCCATCTTTCTAGTGTCAGAAATAATCTTGATGCATTTTTTATGCACACCAATTAATAATGAGGTATCCTCTAATTTTTTAGGATATAAATGGATGTAGAATCCACTCTAGGGCAGGTGTTGCAGGTATGTATTTTTAACAACTAGGTAATGGAATAATAGGTAGGGCATGTAGATTGTTAACAAGGATGATGAATGGGTGAATGGTTTCTAAAAAAAATGTTAAATCTAGGTGAGTTAAGGGTTAGATGGTTAATAATTTAGAGTGGGTAGATATTAGAAATAAACTCAAAAAAGGAGGGAAGGGTAAAGTAGGAAAGAATGATTATATTACTTCAATAATCACCTCTCAGACTAGTTTCTAAGTGGGTAAGTGATTTTAGAGTCAATGTCTATTGCTATAAACTATTTCACACATACAAATAGCCATGGTCAAGTAATATAGGATAATTTGATATAGGAAACTCAAAGGCCTCAGTCAAAGGTTGATATTTTTAGAGAAGTTGTTACTCACCCTTAATGAAAAGATTATGAATTGGATTATGGAGTTATTTTAGATAGTTGTTGCACATATATAAAAAACTATATCATTGAAATCACCTCTACATACATAGAAATATGAAATAATCAACTTACTTGCCAATAATCAATATAACTACTAATTATTCAGTAGATTTTGTACATCTAAAACTAGCATATTAATCATAATAATAAATAATTTATAAAATATATTACACATTAAGAATTATTAAATCAAATAATCAAAAAGTTTAATCTTAATTACACAGAGTTTGGAGAGAAAACACAAGCACATTTATTGATAATCCAAAAATTGACTCTACTTCTTTATTGAAATTTTCCAATTATTACAAATTTGGGTTACATATGATTAAATATAACTGGGGAGGGGTCACCTAATCCTTGAAGTATATGAAAATTTTTATTACATGGTGTACTTATAACCTCAATTCTAATTGTAGTCTCAAAACTATATATATTATATATATAGAGTTAACTTACATTTATCAAGAATTAAAGTCAAACTTTATAATATCATGTAATGTGTGCATGTTTAAAAACCATTCAGGAAAATTTTATATTAATTCCTAACATAATTATATAACTAGTACAAAATCACCACCTTTATATTGAATTTGCATGCATAAAACTAGCCCTTTCAACTAAGGTTGAGTGGACATCTAAATGGATGTGTTAACCTTAGTAGGAGTGGTCATTATTTGTGTTGGCCCTAAAATATATGTAACAACCTTAGTATTCTTATTTTTTGCCTCTTTCTCAAGATAATATTGGTGACCACATCCTTTTTCTTCCTTTCAATGTCTAATTTTAATAATGAGGGTCTATGTACCTTGTTAACTTACTCTAAGAGTTTTGCATATTTGAACTTCATAATTTGGAAGTTAATCTTGAAAATTTCAACATTAGTTACCTTATTTCTCAAAAAATTTAGCTTAGCTTCATTATCTTCTAGTGCTAACCCCTGTAGACGCTACTTAAAATTATCAGATGCTTCCTGAATAAGTTGGTCAAAATTGATTTTGTTGTTCAATTTTCCTAGAGCATCCCTAGCCTTTAATAAGTTAAAATCATCCAAAATTTTCTATATGAGGGTCTCATGCTCTTAATATTTGGGCATCAATGCCCCAACTAATATTACTCACTCTATATATTTTTTAATTTTAATTACCACTAGATTGATGACATTAGATGCCTCCAATGGTGTCATAAAGTATAGATGGATATATGCCTCATTGGTAGTGTACATAATCAATAATTTTAGTTCATTCTCATCTTGATTTAAAGAATTAAAAAAATATGTATTTGAGATATATGGGGGTTTAATTCATCACTCATTACCTCCAGTGCTTCTAGAGCATTACAAAATTTTCATGTAGATTCTTGTACTTTAGCCTAGAATCCTATTGGAATGTGGATTGTTTACTGTTATTGTTTGATTTTCTCTAATTCTTATTCTAAATATCCCCTCACCATCTCTATCCCTTCATATAGTGATATCATGGCATACTTGTGGGTTTCTACTAAGGACATGAAATCTTCTATAAATGGATATTGTCCCAACTACCTATTTTATCTTTTGGACAAGGCATAGACTTCTTATCTCCCTTGAAGAATAATTTCCCTCCTAGCTTCATCATCTAGTTTCCTCTTCTTAACCTGTTCAATACCCCCTGAGGGCATATAACATAATGAAGTCATGGATGGTAGTTATATAATTTTTAAATTGGGTTTTTGGGTAGCCTTTGCTCTAAGATTAATTTCCCATGGGGTAATCACTATTTCTATAGGGTCTACTAATTATGTCACTTTAGTTGTAGCCTCCAATTTTATATTTTTTAATGATTGATTTATAGCTCCTTTGAGAACTAGATCAAGAAGGGATGGCCATATCATCATAGAATAATACACACCTCCATCTTAGGGTGGTAGAAATATTATGTATATTATTTTACCCCTTTTCCCTTGCTTAAGGACATGATAATAGTCTCTTGGGATGATTGGTGGATGGTATTGGTAAATTAATCTAAGTGGAAGAGACATGGAGTTAAGAAGTGGCCAGTTTTGTTTCAATTTTCTTAGTGGCCCTTTTATTCTTCATGGTTTAGACTATGGTATTCCTAGAGGTAATACTAGTGGTGGTAGTAATGGATGTGGTTGGAATCGTGGGGGAGAATGGACTAATGGTGGTAGAAGAATATTCCTCTACCTTAGGAGTAAGGAAAGGGATTTTCAAGATATTAGAAGAGGAAAGTGAAACATCAAGGGTGGAGGTGACATCATCCACCTTGGGAGTTCTCAAAATATTAAAAATTAGAACTAAACCAAAAATAGGAACATATGAGGAAACTAGGGAAGTAGGATCTAAAGGATAAGCCTTCTTACCTAGTGTGTCATCTATGCTTGATACCCCCTCATCCTATATCTATTATTGTTGAGTAATTGAAGATGTATCTTTTTGTTGTTTCTCAACAACTAGATTCTCTGATAGGGGAGGAAGCCTTGGATTCCTCTTGTAGTAAATAGTAATTTTTAATGGTGGGGAGGCTCTCTGAATTGAGATAGTGGACACCTCTTACACCATACATTCCTTCATAGGCAATATAACTATAGATGTTTTCAATGGTAATGTAATTGGGTCATTTTTCTCCACTACATTAGAGGAATTAATATCAAATTTATCCCCTTTAACTCCCCTAGGATCTATCTCACTTAAACTAGAGTTTTTCTTAATGGCCTTTAATAGAAAAAGTTATTGGGAAGGCTCTCCTTGTATCTTTGTTTGTTGTGGTGGTTGGTTGTAATATAAATTAGAATTAGTCCATCCTTTAGGAGGATCCTAGTATGCATTTCCTAGATTGAAATTGAAGGCTTTTACTATATAATCCTCAAATGATCTTCCTTAAAGCTTACAAATTTTTCCTTTTCTAAGATTTGGGTGTCATCCTTTGCATTCATAAATATAAAATCATGGTCATAAGGGACATGTTAGTATGGGATACCAAATCCTCAGATATGATTTTGTATATGACCATGTGGATCCCAATCTCTTTGTAGAAAGGTAGGTAACTGATAAAGCTTTTTCTTATTGCCTATTCCCTTAAAAATTTTCCTCATGGTATAACACATTTTACCAATGATCATGTGTGATTCATAGAATGTGACTTTCTTCTATTTTATCAAATCCTCGTAAACACTCCACCAGAGATGATACATAATTTCTTGATCCATAAGTTTATCTGGTACATACTTGGGGAGATACATGGGATGGACTTTATGTCTAGTAACCATGATCACCATATAATATGGATACAACCAGTAGTTACCCTGAGGAACTAGTACATATATTATGATTTTTCTAATTATGGGTAGTGGGGACTCATGATTTGCCTACCATACTTGAGGACACACATCCTTGGTAATTTGTATCATGTGATTTGTGTATGCATATATGCATAAACTGATAATAATGTCAAATGTTATTCTTAGTATAATCTATGGATAGGCTCCAAAGATCATCAAGGTCCATATACACCATGCCCATTACTACATCCAATAAGTATGACATCATGTAAAAATGACCGATTGAATTGGGACACTTTATCTTATTTAATACTTGTTCTATAAACTTGAAACTAATGATTTTACCTAGGGAAAACTTTTCATCACTAGTCATTATCATATCCAGTAATGACACGCAATCCAAATTGATAAAATGGATATTGGGCATGCCATACATTATGTTTAATAAGGCCATCCCAATATGTATCCCCATTATAAATTTGATAATTATGGTGTGAGACTTTCCTTTTAATACCATAGTTTCCCCAAGAAAAATCCATGAGCTCACCACTTTGTCAATTGAATCATATTTATTCCATATAACCAACTTATGTTTATCAATAATTACATATGGAACTAGAAGATATTGGTACCTTTGGAATTCATCCCTAGTGATGTATGCCATGACCGTCTTGTGATCCATATGGTTCATGAAGTCATCATGTTTAATCTTCCCAAGAAAGAATAAGTCTCATAAAAGGTCGATGTAGGGCATAACCTCAAGCTTGTCCATCACATAGTGCAATCTTTATATCTTAAAAATAAGAAAGTTTTTAACCATTTGTCACTGTGTAGGTGATAGATTTACATCATGTGAAAAATAATACAAAACATAAAAAGCCTCCCATACTTATAAGTAATTAGCATATATGTTGTCAAAGATTGTTGCATCATACACTGTGTTTGTGAACTCTGTTGAATCCTGAATAAAGAATGGGGATGGTGGAAGTGCTCATATGAAACTCTTAGATGATGATGACATTATAATTATTTGGGGTTATCATAATATGTTTTATGTGTATCATGAAAAATTATTTTTTTTGGTTTCTTATTTGTAATGGATTCATAGGTAAATAGGGCTTTTGTTCATAGAGTAGTAATTGAGTTCAAATTCATTTGTGAGTAATGAATACATTGATAGTTATACATTGTATATATAGTATTCTAATTTAATTCTAGTTCATGCATTTTTTATTTCTAAAATTCATATATTTATTTTACCTACATAGTTTAAATATTTTTAGTTTAGTTGGTGTATTATGTTATTTAGCATGTGTCAATGAGTAGTTTTGATTTGTTGACTAAGTCTCATAGGATTTTGGTATACGAGAGTCTAGATTTAGGTTCTATGTTGGGACCAAGACAATAATTCTTGTAAATCAAAGGCTTTAAACATAAAGCCTCAACAAAATTATCAAAGACCTAATCCCTTAGAATAATGTTAAAAAAATATTTGATCAAAATCTCCAAATAAAATGTATGAAGTGCATAAATCCAATAGTGACCATTTTGAATAAATTATCCAATGAAAATTCCCAAAAAAATGTTTTGATAAAAATTATGATAAAAGACAAGTTGTTAAGAACAATCATTCAAACAAAATGTCTAAAAAAATGCTTGATGTAGAAACTCTAAACAAAATATCTAATACAAAAAATCTAAATAAAATAAATATGAGCATAAGTTGTGAGAAAAAAACCTGATGAGAAAATACCAAATAAGTCTTCCAAAGTAAAATTACAAATAAAACCTCTAATGAGTAAAACTATAAAAAGTCTTTTGAAGAACAAAATCCCAAAAAGAATGCCTGAGTAAAATGTCTGAAGACCATGTCTTGAATAAATTCTATGAATAAAACTAAGTCCCAAAACCTACATGGTACAGAAACTCTTGAAAGGCATTAGTAAGTTAGTCCAAAAAAATGTATAATACCATTGTTTATACTTCCAATTGTAATGACTAAGGATCAATCTGATAGAGCTTGCACAATTATATAATGAGAGATTTTAATAAACATGACCAAACCTCAAAAAAATGGGTCCCCATTTCAAGTAGAAAATGGGAATGTTGGGTAAAACGAAATACATTTGGTATTTATAAATTATCTCATGATGATAATTTGTTTAACTTGATAAATTAAGTTACTAACTACCTTTAGAAATTATATAGCATCAAGTGTCAATATAAATTTGAAGGTGGTGACCATGGAGGTGCCCTTCTCTTGAGATAATAGCTCTGCATCTCTCTTTCCATGAGTATTATGTTTACACATATAGGTTAAACTTAATTTTAGGTTGAAATATATCTAAATTATCATGTTAAAGTAGGTAAGGCCTAATTTCATACCAAAATATCCCTTGGTAGGTGGTGAATATAGACTAACTCTAATTATGTCCTCTAAAGAGGTACAAGGTACCAAATACTTGACTATATAATTTTGTATAGTGTTAATGGTATAACACCCTCCTACATGTTATTCCTAAAATTGATAGCATCATTTTATGTAGTGGCAGTGGTGTATCACCATCCTACATGTTATTACTCATAACCAAATAATAATGAGTTTGACATGTTAAAGTGGTAATTGGATCCTTAATAAATTTTGTTATTAATGATCGGTAGAACATATCTCCTATGATGTGATTTAGTTTAATTCTCTAGATGGATATTGGATCATCGATACCTTCTTACCTTATTCATCCTCCCCTAAGTGGTTTTTAGATCTATAGTGATCATATTATAATTTGAGTTTTGTTAAATGTGTTTGCTAAACTTATTTTAAGTTGTTTGTTCTCTTATTTAAGTTGCTTGGAAACTAACATTGTTTTCTTCTTGACTTCAAATGTTTTGAGGTAAAGGTTGATAATTGAATTCATTAATGAAATTTAATTTTAATTTGATTTTGTTATTGAGACTACTTGCTCTTATTTTATTTAGTTTGCACTTTCATGATCATTTGATGTTTCTTCAAGTTATTTTAATGATTATTCATGCTGGTTCATGTGTTAGTATGTTCATAATTGTCACTTCAAGAGAGTATAAGGGAGAATAAGTAGTTTGAAAATAATATCTAAGTGGGTCATGGTGGGGACCTATTACATAGGTAAAAGATCCCATCCTTATTCACCTACTAGACAAGGTAGTCATATACACTGAGGTGTCTTAATATCATTGAGGTGTCTCTTTCACTCTATGTATTGGAATGGATGATGGATAGATGTCTTGAGGCCCCCCCTGGTATATCAACTATTTTTATCTCTTTAATCTAAGCCTAGATAGTGGCTATTAGACCAATGTCCTGAGGGCCTCTAATGTAAATTATTTTTTTATCTTCACACTACACTTGGATAATGATTGGTTGACCAATGTCCTAAGGGCCTTTAGTGTATCAACTATATTGGGTGGTAGAATGTTGTTCTAATGGATGCATACATACTTATTGGCACATTAATTCTTTATTAGGATACCAATGTCTTGAGGGCCACATATATGCTAATTTTCACATAATTCTATTAGATAGTGGACCAATGCCCTAGAGCCTCTTGCATATTAAGTTGCACATGACATCTTGGTTGGTATACTAAGTTCCTAAGAGCACACATATGTTAAATGAAA
>JARHVA010004127.1:1605000-1693421 GCA_037957365.1 Torreya grandis
TCGCCAATTTGTCCTCATTGGCTAAATTTTTCCACTTGGACTTTGCCTTACATGCCTCTAATTTGGGTCTTTCTATGGAATTTTACTTTACTTATTATTATGAATTTTTGTGAGTGATTCAAAGGAAGCCACATGTTATGATTTTACTAACCTAGGTGTGACATCATCTTGGTCCACAATATGGTTAGTTTTAGGCTAGAGACATAGTGGGATATTACCATGTGGTACCATCCTAATGACTTGCAATTTTGCAGATGTCCACACTAGGTGCATAGCCTCCAAGAAAATGGGTAAGTATGATGTTTCCACATGGTCCAGACCCATTACTCCATATTTCCATAGATGTGCATATTAGGCATGAAATCCATGGGCAAGTGAGCCAGCTTTATGCTACCACATGAAAAAATCCTACTACTTTGTAATTTAGAAAGAATTTTTATTGAGAGGAAAGTCTATAGGGAAGTGGGATACTATAACATTATTAAATTTCATGATTTACACTACTTTATATCCCATAGAATGCATACTATCCCTATAGAGTGGAAGGGCAGTGAGTTAGTGACTTATCACCACATGACACTTTTCAAAAAGTCACATAGGAAGAGACATGTGGTAATAGTGGCCCAAGGTCCTACAAAGAATCGTATGGATAGGGAAATCATTGAAGAAAACATGTGGATCTTGAATATGTAAGTAGTGGCCTAGCTCAATTTTGATGGATGTCTCAACATCATTTATATAGTTATCATTTAGTGTATGTTGTAAAAGGATTTTTGGGTGTTGGGATTAATGAATCAATATTGTGGGATTTTAAATTAGTGTCTTATGCCTATGTGATCCTTTTAGTATTTATAGGATTCTTATTATGATTGTATCATATTATGATATCTATCTATATGTATTGGTGTTTTGTTCATTATTGTTATGTCTCATTCCTATCTTTGAAAAAAATGGACATGACACTTTGACCTTTGAGATATTAGTAACACAACCTCCTCCATAGTTGATAGTGATGGGTCCACTAAAACATACACCACTACATGGTACATGATAGATATTTTAAGAATATATGCCTTAGAGGATTCCTCCTAGAGATGACTAGATTTAGATTTGATTATTGAATTAGATTCTTTACATTTTTATTATGTATATAGTATCATATAAACATTGTTTTTATATGTAAACATATATTCATTTTTATCATATATAATGTTCCTAGATTACTTTGAGATCTATGAATGTCATAGATTGCATGAAAAGCCTAGTATAGGTGAGAACAAGAACGTAAAGCAAAATTAAGCTTCATTAAATTTCATTAGGAATTATCCAAAAATTACAAAGGAGGTATAATATATTGTGAAATATTAGGTCATAATTTAGTGTGTTTCCCCTAATGACATTAAAATGCTAAGCAATATGTGTTGATGTGGGTTTTATACACACCTTAGAGAGTTTTAAATGAGGTAACCTTTAATGTTTTGGGATCTTTGGGGAACTAAGTTCCACTCTGAGGCACAAATTGTAGGTATGTGGTTAGAATAACTAGGGGGTGGAATAACAGGTTGAGATTATTAGTTGTTTAACCAAGTTTATGGATGGATGTGTGGATTTTAATAAAATGTAAATAACTAGGCAACTAGGATTGGTGGAAGACTAATCTATGGTGTGTATATCTCAAATAAACTTCAAAAAGGGAGGAAGGGTAAGGCATAAAATAAATTTCTTGTATTTGAAATGGAATTTCTCAATTTGTCTCTTTGGTGGAAAAGTATTTGAAGAACCAGTAATTGTTGTTTATAGCTTTTTCACACTCATGAAAAAACATGACTGGGAGTCTAGGATAATCAGATATAGGATGATTAATGGTCTTAGCTGAAGGTTGATACTTTTAAGGATATTTTTAAAAACCTTTCGACAATAAGTTACTTCTTAAACCAAGAAGTTATCTAGGGTAGTTGTTCCTCACACCTACAATACTATATCTAAATAAATACTTCTACACACCTTGGATTATCAATTAAACTTGTAATAACTATATAAATCATTGAATCATATCAATATTCAATAGTTATTTCATATCCAAGACTAACATTCATTAATATAATAGTCAGATTCATTCATAGCATTAGCACACATCAAAATTTTTGAATCAATAGAAATAAAGAAACTTTTAATTCATTAACATAGAAAGGGAAAAATAAAGAACAAACATAATTTAATTGTAATAAATTCATGAATTATTCATGTATATTCATTCAAAAACATTAACATTTTGAAAGGAGGGTTATACATGTATATATAGATCTTGGGGAACGGGTTGCCTCATCCTCTAAATTTATAACATTTGATTTACATCTAAAATATTATAAGATAAGTCTTGGTTACATATTGATGATTCATAAACATCCTAATCATGAAACATATGCATGTTGCTAAAATATTCAACTAATTATAATATATACATGAAATTAGGACTTAACTATTCAGTTATGACCATTACATGTAAAATGTCAAAAAATAGCCTTTATCTAAATTGGATCTTCATTAACTTGTCTCAAAGCTATCATCATAATTATATTAGTACCCATGCTTGACGATGTAGTAATCAGAGTGGTACTTGGAGATGCACTAGTGGATTAAACTGTATTACCATGGGAATAGTAGCATGAGGTGGTGTTGATATGGTTGTAGTTATTGGAGGTGTAGGTGGAGTCAATGTAGTAGAACTAATAGTGGCATCTATTGGGCTTAATTTTTATTTGCATATAAGTCTTGATAGTGTTTATATGACTTAGTGTGTTGTGCTCAGATTAAATTCATATCCAAGAGGTATGGCCTAGTTACCCTACTTATTAGCTCCATCAGCTTATAATGTTTCATCTTGGTAGATTTCAATCCAATCCTAAATAATTCCACCTCTATCACCTTATTCCTCACTATGCTCAACTTGTCCTCAATGCCTTGCGGAACCCAAATCACTTGTTGTTTCTTTCTAATGGTTTCTAAATCTTATTAGAGTTCTTATCTAGCAATTTTGGTCCCTTCATGTATAATAAGGACTTATTTTGTATGGGTCTCCATATAGGACTTTAAGTCCTCAATATATGGGGACTGACCCTTTTGTTTATTCTACCTCTTGATTATGGAATAAATTTTTTACCTCTCTTCCATGATTAGAGTTTTACCTGAGATATCTTCAAATTTTCTCTTCCTTGCCCTCTATACCAATGATGTGGCCTTATCAAATAATGATATCACCATTGGTAGTTTAATTATCTTTAGGTTGGGCCTCTTAGAGGCTAAGGTTCCTAATTACTTAGCCCAATCTAGAAGAGGGAGCTTTGAGGAATCTAAGGGATGAGCTTATACTTGTGTATGTTCTTCAAGATATGGATCAATTGTGTAGAAGGATTGGGTATTTTTGGCCATATTATTTTTGACCAGTTCATGTTTCCATATTATGACATTAGATGGATAATAAAGACTAGGTGAATTTTTGGTTGTTGTCATTATGTTTATGGTCTTTAGAGTGGAATAAGGCAAGGGTGAACCTAATTGGGTAGAAGGAGATATAGTTGGATTGATGGATTGGGAAATGGTTGGAATAGACAAAGCTAGTGTTGATGGTATGGATGTTGATGAAATGGAAACTAAAGTAGTGGAGGGTAGAACAAGTGCAGTAGTAGTGGTAAAATTTATAGATGGATGCATGAAAATTAAACCCACAAAGAGTGTCTGAATAGGAATGAATGTAGATGTAATTGGCCTAAGGAAGATGGAAATTTTAGGTAAGGACATCAAAGGGAAAAAACCTAATGGGGATGTGAGTAAAGTACCCTTACTAGATGGTATACCTATGAGAGGTGCCTTGGCCTTGAGTGATTGTAGTCTTAATACCTTTACCTGATGTAGCTCCTCATCATCCACCTCTTGTGTTTGAAGGGTTTTTAGAATGTCTCCCTTAGGCGTCCTTTGATAGGTCTTGGTTGTTATACCTAACTATGGGATTGTTACCTATTGGGGAAGAGAGGGGTGAACAATGTTGGGAATTGGGGTTGAGGAATCCATTATTTCTTCTTCATCAAAGGAGTCTAATAATATAATCCTAGGTTATAACCTATGTACATTACATCATGTTTGAGTTAGCTTCTCATCTAGCTCTTTCTTGACTTGTATTAGTTCAACTAGTGAAACTTGAACAAAGAGAACAAGTTCTTCCTCTACTTGTGTGGAGGTAGGTAGGGGTTCTCCTTTGACATCATCATTGTGTGCACTAATGATTAGTTCCTCTCCTACCAAAAATTATTGGTCATAGGGTTGGCCTTGATCTATTTCTAGATTTTTTTCCCTCTCCTTCCAATTATTTTGATGACCTTAATGTATAGGTTCAATATGAGGTTATTAGTAGGTCCAATAGGGTAACCCACTCCACATGAATTAAGTATATGCTTACATGGATAGAAATCATGTTCATCAATACCATTCCCATGTGGATTCCCAATATGAAATGG
Source organism: Torreya grandis (assembly GCA_037957365.1). Taxonomy (NCBI): domain Eukaryota; kingdom Viridiplantae; phylum Streptophyta; class Pinopsida; order Cupressales; family Taxaceae; genus Torreya; species Torreya grandis. Next base: position 1,609,512 of record JARHVA010004127.1, read on the forward strand.
GTGATGGGGATAGGGCTCATGAAATGTTCTTTTAAATTAAAACTTTCCCCTATGAGAATCCACCTCTATAATGTGCACTCTAGATTATTAAACTGATTACATGTAATAATTGTATGTATATCAAAATTAATAGCTCCAATAGGTAGGCTCAAATACCCATTAAATGCCTCACAGACTATATACATGATAACAATGTTTTTGTCAACATAATTAAGGTATCATCCATCCATTATTTTTCCTTTTAGTAATAGGCCCCATAGTATATAAATGCATGGTATAACCTCCAACTTTGTGGATACATAGTGTAGGGATTAAAATTTGAAAGGCATTAGGTCCTTCACTAGCTACTTATCTTCAACTATGATGTCTTCCTCAATTGGAAAAGAGTCTACATTCTCCACTACATCCCATAAGGGCGAGGATAATGTCCATCAAATGCATTAGAATCAAACATAGTATCAAAGTACTCTGAAGAATGCTTGATAAAGATCCTAGATGGTGCCAGGGTTCCTATTTAGGACCTGGACAATAATGCCATTATAATTTTATGAGTATTGGTATGTTCCAATATTTTGATAATGGCTTATATCTATAAGCTATATTTTGCATATTAGAAAATCACTATGATATAAATTATGGATTTTGGGATCACGTGGGGCTACATTTTACTTTAGATCAAAGATGGAATGATGTGAACTTGGGATCAATGTAAATATATTTTTGCATTGATTTCAAATTTGTGCATCATTAATCGTTAACGTCTATGAGCACATCACCTTTCATTAAATTTGAATTTGACCACCTTATCCTAGTGTACATGCCATGTAGGATGCCTAGTCATTAAGGGTGCCATAGTGTAACCTTTCATCCTTTTTCATGTGTTGTACATAGCCTAATCAAAGGTATTCAAACTTTACCTTTGAGGTAGAAGAATTTGAATTATATAATGTTATTCAAAAAGATTTACTCTAAAAGACTTTATCCCAAAGTTTCAAAAATAATTTTTTTGAAACAGAGTCATAAATGAGTAAAGTTATCAAAGGAATCCTTCCAATGAAAAGTCTCCAAAACAAAGTTTTTGAAGTCAAATTTTTGTAGTGGATGTTTTTGAAACTAAGTTGTCTATGACTAAATACTCTTCAATAAGGTTTATTTGGGTAGAAGTAGTCACGTGGAAAATCTTGAAGAGAAAGTTCCCTAAGATAAAGCTTTTGAAATAAAGTTTTTGAAGTGAAAGTTTTTAACACAAAGCCTTTGGTGAGAAAGCTTCTAAAGAGAATATTTTCTAAACAAAGTTTATTATATAAAGTCAACAATGAGAATGTTTTTTGATAGAATCATTCTTAAGAGAACTTTTCATGTGAAAGATTTCAAAGACCAAAATTGCTAAAGACTATATACTTTAAAATAAAACAATCTACATTCCTATCATGAAAGTCTATTATTTTTATCATTTTCATTAATACGTTAGTTGCTTCCAAATGAAAATCTATACCATAACATGATTAAACATTATAAGAACTAATTTTATATAGATAATACAAGTATCATAACCCTCAAAAAATCATAAGTATGTACCTTTATAAGATATTCATTATTTCTAAAAAACAAAAAGCGGGTCCTCAATTTTCAAAAAAACCAAGGTTGGTGTGTGTTGAATATAATAAATGATGCCTCATAGCAGTGAATAATCCATAATTTTTAAGAAACTAGAATCCATGGTTTTGCAATCCCAATATCAACCATAAATTTATCCTAAAACTAAATGATTAAACTAGAAATGGAAAGAGACTCTTATTAATCCTATCAAACATATTAAATTTACTTACACCTTGGATCTGTGTGTGAAAAGTGTTGTTATTTAGCTCTCGTTTCAATTTTTTAGGTAAATACATAAGGGTGGGCCATGGGTTTCACTTTAATTAGGTGTTAGGTGTATAGATAGGGAGCTCAACATTGCTATACTATCATCCTAACAATCATAGCCATGACATAGATACCTTTGATCACCTATTCCTCCTTCCTTCATATTTTCATGATGCATGACACATTGATATTATTTCATCATGTAGGATTTGAATCCTTTTATCATTTTCTTTTTGATTTTTAGATTGTGCATTTTATTTTTATTTTTTTATCTTTTCTTTGTTTTGATTTTAGAAAGAGGGAAAATTTGAACACAATGAATTAGTCTTATTAAAGTTTTAGTTTAATCAAAATGTCCCTATCAACTTGTTCCCATGTCCATGATTATAACCTTAAACAAGTATTAACATTTTATATGAATTTGACCTAAGGGAAAAAGGAGAGTTTTCTAAATTTTCATAAAATTATGGGATCAAATTTAAAATACCTATTGAAATCATTATCTTTAAGACATACTCATGGATAACTCTCTCATTGCTTTACCAAATTAAAAATTATGAAGTACAATATGTATTGCCCCTTGATTTGGGTTAGATTTAAAACACCTCAAACTATGTTTCATAATACTAGGATTGATCAAGACTTGACTGGCATGAAATCAAAACAAAATTATTATATAAAGTAAGAAAATTAATGAAAGGAAAAAGGATACTCTAGAAAATATTAACTAACCTAATAAAATTAAATGACTTAGAGTAGGAAACTAACTAATAAAGAAATTCTAATCTACTCCTACCTATACTAGAATGTTTATTTTTACTCATATACCTCTCTAGATGGGAAAACCATGAAGTAATGCTTCAAAAAATGAAACTATTGAATAGATATGTTAGATTGTTACCTTGAAGATATTTCAAAAAAAATGAATTATTACCTAAGATTTCAAAAAAATTATGCATTCCTATCCATAGTGGGATGAACTTGTCATGTATTCTTTTTTTCTCTTAGGATTTGTCCTATAGTAACACTAAGTGATATATCCTAAACTATTTGAATTTCACTTGCTTATCGAGCCATCTCTTGACCATGTCATGATGTTTTTTGAAGTTTTGCAATGATTTATCCCTAAAGTATTCCATTTTGATAATATACATCAATCTAGACTCTATTTTTTCAATAAGCTCCATGTATTCTTACATAAACTAATATGTAAACAATTTTAGCATGATTGGTAACACTAGATATTTACCATATACCATTACATATGGTGAAGATTTTAGGGCCTGTTTATACCTAGTCCTATCTTCCAAGAGTGCATACTTCAGTAAGAGATGCCACCCCCTTGGTTTATTTATAGTTGACTTTTTGATCACATATATGAGGTTCTTGTTGGTTGACACAACCAATTCATTCCCTTGTAAGTAATGATTAGAAGATGATCTAATTATAATATGGTTATCATGGGCCCACTAAATGAATTTAGCTAACTAAAAAGTTGGCCCATTGTCACAGACCAAAGAAATAAGGGTGTCAAACATGGTTGGCATATGTTCTTCAAGAAAAATTATTACATCTTGGGCTCTATATTTATTTATAGTTGTTTCCTTAGTACATCTAGTGCATTCATCAATAACAATGATCATAGAATTATGTATAGCTAAGGAATTTGGGTTTATTATAGTGAGGAAGTATAAGCCACATTGGGAGAATGGCCTACCTTTGATCATAGGTTGTAATGACATTGTTATGTGTACCTTTTTTTTTCAAAACATGGACTTCATGGCATGATCTTATGTGGAAATTAGCATCCTTAAAGACCATCAAATAGTAATATCCCATTTTGACTAGTTTATGGGTTGTAGTATTGCTAGATGGATGACCACTACCTATCTTTTGATGGATATTTCTTGATATTTCTTAGGCTTCTTCATGTGACATATATCTTGGATAAATCTATTTGTAGTTATTTATATAGAGGACTCTTTTTATGATCATATAATGAGTAGAATTAATTCATATATCTCTATTTTTCTCTCTTTTGAGTTCTTGGCGGCATGTTTTAGTGAGAAAGAATTTAATCATACCTAGATACCAATCTTCTTGGGAGACCTATGTCTAGAAGACCACTTCAATAGTGATGTGTAGGTCTAGTTTAGTCATCAATTAAACTATTCTTTGTGCATTAATGATCATGATAGGATTTATTTTAATATCAAATTCTTGTAATTTTTCCATCCATTTACCTCTACACTCTCCCAATTCATTATGTCCAAGCATGAGCTTGACAACTAGATCTAGTACTATGATGATGGTATTATTATAAATGATATAATGCATTAATTTTTTGACTACTTTCATGAGAGAAAATATTTTTTTATCAATTAGGGAATACTTAAGCTCTATATATTTCAATTTATTACTCATAAATGTAATAGGATTTTTGATTTCTTCTCTTTTTGTGTAAAAATGACAATAATGGTATGTTCTAAGGTGAATGAATACAAGTAGAATTATTTGGTTAAATTGAAGATTTAAAGTATTGGGGATTTAAAAATAGCCTTATTTATGTCTTGGAAGGATTTATTAGCTTCAAGTATCCACTTCACTTTAGAATTTTGTTTAAGCATTGTATTTAGGGTTTTAACAATTTCTATAAACCTTGATATAAATTTTATTACAAAATCTATCTTTCCAAATAATTATTTGAAATCATTTCCTTAGAAAATTATCAATGATGTCATGATGATATCATTAAGGTTTCCAAGCGAGTGGATGAAGTGCCTTGATAGTGTAGGTGATAATGATAAGGTGTGCAATGTGTTTGTTTTAGTATGCTTGAAGGATGCTTGGTTGATCTTCTATTTTGGCATGGTTAGAGATGTTTAGGAATGAGTATGGATTATTAAGAATGTGAAAAAGTTGCTAATATGTTTTATAGTATTTTAGTTCTTATGTGCATGAGTGTGTTTTATCTCTCTTATCATTATTGTCATCTAAACATTTTATGTCTAGTGGTATAAAATCTAAGTAGGTAGTTTGATGACATCACCATTACCACATGTGGATGAGTAAAGGGGAGTTGGTTATATGGTTGTGATAAAATTAGTCCATAATTAATTTGTGGTAAATTTTATATCATGCTCTAAACCATGTCAAAATATATATAAGGGAAAAGTTGGGATCCCATGTAGTTTGATAGTATTTTCCCATACCTAGCCAAATTTATATGAGGCAATAAAGAGCTGAGTAATCAATTTGATGGTGGAATATCTTACACATGTGGATGTTTCAGTAGAATATGTTTTTATGGGTTTATTTATTTTTATGCCTATTTAGTTTTTTTAATAATTTTTAGGTTAATCACCAAAGCACAACAAAAGATATGCATGTTTAAAGTTGGCCTTCAAGAATTTTTTTTTGATGTTGTTGACTCTATGGTAGAAAAATCTGAGTGAGCATTTAATGTCATTATATATCACATATGTGAGGGATACAAGAGAATATTGTAACATTATTAGTTTTTAAAATGTGATGATATGATATGTTCCAAATTTCAGAACACATGTTTGAGTGAAGAAAAAGATATGGAGGTACAAAGTTTGTCTTCTAGGCATAGAAACAAAGGTTCCCATACATAGTCATTTTTGCACAAGTTAAAGTTCAAGAAACATCAATAGATCACATTGATCCAAGAAGTTAGGAAGCAATGAGATGGTTAAAATTATAATGATCATGTAGGTTTTGAATAAGATTGAATGGTGAACACTACCTGATAAAAACCTGACTGATCCATAGAGATCGATGGAGTGTGTTTAGTCAAAGTTTCTAGATTATATGTCATGAGGTCAACATGTTCAAGGTTTAATGTTTGGCATTGGTGGAATATGAGTTAAAGGTAAATATTTTCAATATAATATAAATGGTGTGTATTTAAATAATATTTTAGGACTTGAGATGTGAGCAAAGTGGTCGAGGTTTAACTATGATCGTTGACATTTAAATATTTGAATTTTATAAAGGGAAAAACCAATTTGTGGTATTTTACCCATAACTTTTGATCCAAGACAAATTTTCTAATTGTATAAAAATTAAAGATGAAGAGGACTCCATGGTTCATATAATAAAACTTATTTTAAGATATATAAGTGTGTATAGTCATATATATAAAGGTTTATAGTTGATTATCTATTCATGCATGGATTGTAAGTGACCTGGGAAGATTATTCAAGCTTGTTTTGATATATCTTGATGAATTAGATATTAGGGAGTGTTTTATACTAGACTAATATGATTTGTGTACATTATAAAATCTTGAAAAATCATATGTATTATGAACAAAGTCTTAGAATTTTACTATGTATTCATTCATGGTGACTGTGTACACAATATGTTGTTTGAGTGATTCATGCTTAAGTAGAATGGTAATATGTTGGTTTTTAGCACTTAAGAGGGACCTATATATCATATGGAATAGGTAAATGTATTTGAAAGTGGTCTTATTTTCTTATTTTGTTTATTGAAGTGTTAAATGAGTGAATGGGTTCACATGAGAACTATAAAGGCTACAAGGGCCTAATTGAAAGGTGTAGTTCCTTAAGGGTGACCCATAGATGTTATTGCCAACCTATGAAGATTGTATTGATATATGTATCAATAATATAGTTATATTAAGGGTTAAGACATGCCTAATGGCTAGCCAAGATGGTGATGATCATGATTGCTATATAAATAGTGAAATCAAATATGATGATTTCTAGAATTGTAAGACTTGAACGAGAGATTGGGGAGACATTTGAGAGAGGCTTATTTGTGAATTATGAAAATAAGGAGGGTTAGAGTGATATAAGGATGAGTTTAAGGTTATAAATATTGAGGACTATTTTTATGACCTATAGGTCATAATCTAGTTTGTAGAATAGTGCTCTTATTGTTTGAGTATGAGCTAAGGTTAAGTGTAATAATTAAAGGTCCATCATTAGGTGTTGAACACATTAGTTCACAGGTGGATGTGCTCATAGGTGTTATTATGGTAGGCCTAAATTTGAGGGGGTTGTAGCCTCCTTTTAAGGTGAAATTTATAAAATTTTGGTTGTATTGTAGCACAGCTAGATAGGTGTTGTATCACCTTATGGGATTATAGTCTCACTCAATAGGGATTGTAGTTCTTTAATCAGTTTCACCTAGTCTAAATTGATTCTTGTTATTATAGGATAGTAGTCCATTTTTAGGTTCTAGTGGGTTTTCTCCCCCAATAGGATTTCCCACATATGTTATGTGTTATGTGATTGATCTTGCATTATCTCTCTTCCTCATTGCTATGAGTATTGTGTATGCTTCATGAATGATTATGTTAATTCATTAAAAAATTGAAAGAATTGATATTGAAATTGGATTTTCTAGGCTCACTAATTTGTTCCCTTATTAATTATTATACCTCTAACAATTGGTATCAGAGAAGTTCCTTTGGTAAAGGCTTAATAGCTTGAAGGTGATCCAAGGTACAATATGGGTAGTCATCAAGGATATTTATCTACTAAGCAAACACCAATGTTTAATGGATCTAATTATGCTTTTTGGAGTGTAAGGATGAGGATATAAACTATGTCCATAGGGTTTAATGTATGGAAATTTATTCTAGTTGGTTATTTTGGTCCTATTATTCATCCATCTAGTGTTGTAGAGAAGACATTATTTGAGAACAATTCGAAGGTAATGAATGCTATCACTTGTGATCTTTCAAAGACTAAACACACCAAGGTAATTCATTTTAAATATGTTAAAGAGATATGGGACAAAATGTGGATCATTTTTGAAAGAGATTCAAAGGTCAAGCTTGCTAAGTTGTAGACTCATATAAGGTAATTTGAAAGACTCAAGATGAAGGAAGAATATTATGTGGCATCCTTTTTGTAGAGAGTTGATGAGACTATAAACATCATCAGAGGTCTTGGAGAGAATATTGAAAAGGCTAATATTGTAAAAAAGGTATTAAGGTATTTATCTCTCAAGTTTGATCTATAAGTATCTGCTATAGAATAAAGTCATGATCTTACTTAGTTGAAGATGGTCAATTTAATGGTACCCTTACTCCATATGAGATGAGAGTAAATGATGATATAACACCAAAGAAGGAAGAAACATTCAAAACAAAGACTAATCCTAAGAAGAAGTTCCAAGGTAAGAAATATAAAGAGGGTGACATATCTGATATTGATGTGGATGAAATAATTACTTTGATTACTAAGAAATTGAATACAAGCTCAAGGAAGTGTAAGCATAAACTACCCTTCAAATGTTTCAATTGTGTAAAGATAGGACATTTTGATCAAAGTGTGTTCATAATCATGTAAATTTGATGATGAAGAGCATGATGATGACCAAGATAAAGACAAGAAGACATATAGGAAAAAAATATTCATAAAGTATATCAACAAGAAGAAGTCCTTCATAAATAAGAAGAGTCTCTACACCAAATAAGATTACAAATCATCAGAGGAGAATGAAGATAGTGAATCAAAATGTGATCATGAATATGATGGTCTTATTTAAGATGAATCCATTTTCATGGATGGGGAAGTAATTTTCTCACATTAGAAGGTGTCTACATGGAGTGATTCAGATGATGATGAAGATGAGGTGAACTGTATTGATGAATGATCTTGAAGAACTGAATATGGAGAAGAAAATGAAATCTAAACTCAAGGAATATGAAGAGTAATTTAGTGTGTATGAATTAAGAATGATTGAAGACACAAAGGAGCATGAGTATATGATCAAAAAACTCAGTTGTTAATTGGAAATCTTGTCTACAAGCATGAAAGCTAAATAATATGAATGTTCAAGGTATGTAATTGAAAATGACTCATTAATATCTAAGTTAGAAAAGACATCTAGGAAGGTGAAGTGATTTTTTATATTTAAAAAGAGATCATGTGATCTAAACAACATTCTAGTGGTTAAAAACATTCTAGTGATGGAATTGGTTTGGATATGAAGAACAAAATAATGTTACTCAAGATAAGATGAAGACTAATGTGAACTAGGACAGTCATAATTTGAAGACAAATCATTAAAAAAGGAATGAAGGTAATAGTATAATGAATATATATCAGATCAAATAACCAAATTACATGAGCTATGCACACTTCAATGGTTACTATTACATATGTAATTAGTTTGGGCATAGATCTAAAGATTTCAAGAGACCTATTAGAAATGAGTTTGCATGGGACTATGATGGGGGTCATCAATCAAAAGGAGTGAGCAAGATTAAGTGCTTCAACTATCTTGATGTGGGACACTTTGCAAACCTTTATCCACATAAGATTGGATAAGGTGTGTCTTTTTTAAAATGGGAGATTGTTTTTTTGTCATGACATAGGACACATTACAAATTTCTATCCAAATAAGGTAAGGAAAGATAAATTTCTTTTAAAAAGTATAATGTGCTTCAAGTGTCAATAGAGGTCACATTGCTAGATTCTTAAAACAAAGGCCATCAAGTCAAAATGAGTTCAATCAAGCTCCTAAAATTCAAGGAAGAAGGTAATTTAACACATGAAATCCAAAGGTGGTAAGTATGATTCATGATGAGACTGTGGGTCTAATTAATCTATTTGTTATGGTGTAGAATGCCTCAGAAGTTGAAGAGTGCCAAGGGGTCTCATTATCTAGTCATGTTGAGAATGAAGAGACCAATCTCAAGTAGAAGACTAAGATATTGGTTGAGGCTAGTTTTGAGGTTCATATGGATCTAAATGAACATCTCTCTATTGTTGATCATGTATTATGCAAATAATATCAATTATTTGTGCCTAATGATGTAGTTTCAAACTACAAGGTGTATTCTTCAGATGAAAATGTATGTCATGAATTTTTATTATCTCTATGTATTGTTGATCCAATCCTTTAAGAAAAGGAGAATGTTGTAAATGTTTCTTGTATTAAGCCTAAGAAGAAGAAGAAGAAGAAGAAGAACTAAAAGTATCAGATGACCAAGGAGGAGAAGGAATATGAGGAGTTGTGGGCAACTTCTAGTTTCACATTATATTAAAATATTTTGAAGTAGGATGTCTTTACCTATGCTTCTTAAGAGACATTTTTCTTGTGGATAAGAAAGTTTGAGTGCTCAAGATTATATTTCCAATCTAAATAGAGACTAGTTTTTATCTTATAAGGTCTTTGGTTAAGGGGGAGAAATAATTTCATGAGCTTACTTCATAGGTTTATGAATGAGCTATTGTGTAGGGTCAGAATGGGTCTTTCCAAATGGCATAATGAGTTTAACATAATCTCAAGTAGAGTTTGGTTCTAAAAATAATATGTGAACTTTTTTGTGATGTGGTCTAGGTGTTTTTGTGATCTAAAGGTATGCTGAAAGCAAATTGAATATTTTTGAGTGCTCTCAATTTTCTTAATTTTTGGCTCTAGGGCAAGAAGGCCTAAAATGGGTTATATGAAGTCTATGTTCCCAAATGTATAAAGGCTCAATTTTTTTTTCAGAGGTGTGTGATGGGTATCTCCAAGTGTGAAAGAAGTTCTAGAGGTGTGCATTGACTAGAAGGAGGTTTCTTGACTTTGTTTATTTTGAGTTTCTAAGGTTTTGGTCTATGATAAAAAAGTGGTATACTTATGTGTTGAGGTCTAAGGATTTTTGATTTATTTAATGGGCTAAATGGGTTTTCATAAAATCTTCACAAAGATCTAAAGGTTTATGGTTTATAATATATTTATGCTTTTGTCAAGGAGGCCTAATTGGTTGTAGGTTTGTGAAGGAAGTATATTTCAGAAGATGAGTTAGGTGATGAAAATTAGTTTACTTGAGGGGGAATATTAGAGTGATATAGATATGAAGTTTTAGGTCTTGAAGATGTGTCTAATAAAAATTATGGGCTCTACAAGTTCTAGGTAGGGCTACAAGGAGAATAGATAGGCCTAGTATGAAGAAGAGTGATTTTTGCTTAGTTTTCTCCAAAAGAGAAAGGTATGTATGTTTTAATATGTGTTCTTAGGCTGGTTGAGAGCATGTTTCATATTTGGTGAGTGGCATGAATTTTTGTTGGTGGTCCTTGTGCTAGCTTGAAAGAGAAGGCTAGAAGGCATGTGTGGTAGTTCTTCATGATGTGTGGAGATATGAATAGGATCAAGATGTGAAATGGCTTATAAATACTAGGGGAAGCCTCTCTCAAATTATTATATGTGGGCTCCATCATATTCTAGTTATTTTGTGTGATCTTTCTTCATTTGTTGCAGTGCTTGGTTGAAGAGAGTGTTGGCATGGAGTAAGAGGAAAATACCAAAGCAAGAAGAGGTAGGCTCAAGGTAAGGGGGAGTTTGTATAAATTTTATAAGGTGGTGATATACTATTGGTGGTATTTTTAGGTCCTTAAGATTAGATTTTTCACACTTTGTAATTGTTCAAAGGGGGAGAAAGTTCCTATTATGAGACAACTTGAAAAGAAAGTAGGAAGGTGAGTTGTATATTACTATATGATGGTTGTTGACATCAATGACAAAGGGGGAGATTATTTTATAATTTTAATTTATTTCATGATGATGTCATGGAGGTTTTCAAGTGAGAGGATTAAGTGCCTTGATAGTCTAAGTGACAATGACAAAGTGTGTAATGTGCATGTTCTAGTATGCTTGAAGGATGCTTTGTTGGTCTTTTGTTTTGACATGGTTAAAGATGTTTAAGGATGAGTATCGATTATTGAGCATGTGAAAAAGGTCCCTAAAATGTTTTTTAAGATTTGAGTGCTTGTGTTCATGGGTATATTTCATCTGGTTGATCATTATTGTCATCTAGACATTTTGGATCTAGTGGTAGAAAATGAGCCAGTAGTTTGATGACATTACCATGTGTGAATGAGTCAAGGGGAGTTGGTCATATGGTTGTGATCACATTCATACCTATTTTATTTTTTATAAATTTTATATCATTCACCTAAGATCATCAAAATATATGCAAGGGAAAATTTGGGCTCCCAAGTAATTTGATAGTATTTTCCCATACTTAGCCAACATTGCATGAGGCAAGAAAGAGTTAAATAAGTATTTTGATGGTGGCATATCTGACACATGTGGATGTTTTAAGAAAAGTTGATTATATGGGTTTGTTAATTTTTATGCCTAGTTTATTTTTGATAATTTTTAGGTCAAGAACCAAATCACAACAAAAATATATGCATGTTCAATGTTGGCCTTCCAGACAAGTTTTTGACATTGTTGGCTCTATCGTAGAAAAATATGAGTGAGAATTTTAATGTTATTATATCTCACATGTGTGAGGGTTTTAAGATAATTTTTTCACATGTTTGGATTATCATATGTGATGATATCATATGGTACATATTTTAAAACATGTTATTGAGTGAAGTAAAAGATATGGAGGTGCAAAGTTGGTCTTCCAAGCATATAGGCAAAAGTTCCCAAACTTAGTTATTTTTGCACAAGTTAAAGTTTGAAAAACATTGATAAGGTGCATTAATATAAGAAGTTAGGAAGTAATGAGATGGTTCTAGGTTTCATGATCACAAAGGTTCTATCCAAGATTGAATGGTGAGAACTTTTTTATAAAGACCTGACTAATCTGTAGAGATCAATGGAGTGCATTGAGTCAAAGATTCTAGATTGCATGAGATGAGGTCAACATGTTTAAGGTTTAACATTTGGCATTGGTGGAATATGTGTTAAAGGTTGAGATAAATATAATAATATCAATGGTGTGCATTTAATTTCAGCATCAAGGACTTGAGATGTGAGCAAAGTGGTTGAGGTTTAACTATGACCATTGACATTTAAATATTTGATGTTTATAAAGGGAAAAACTAATCTATGGTATTTTACACATAAATTTTAATCTAGGACAAATTTACTAATGGTATAAAAATAAAAGATGAATAGGAATACATGGTGCTTATAATTAACCTAATTTAAATATCTATAAATTTATATAGTCAGATATATTAAGGTTCAAAGTTGACTATATGTGCATGCATGGACTTTAAGTGACCTAGGAAGATTGTTTGAGCTTGTTTTGATATCTATTGATGAATTAGATATTGGGGAGTTTTTAAGACTATATGAGGATGATTATTTTATATTATTAAGGCTTGAAAAATCATATGTAGTATGAATTAAGGTTTATAAGTCAACTATATATTTGTTTATGGTGACTATGTGCATAGTATGTTGTTTGAGCAATTTGTGCTTAAACAGAAGGGTACTACATTGGGTGTTGGAACTTAAGGGGAACCTATAGATAATATGAAATAGTTCCATGTATTTTTAACTATTTTCATGTTATTTTTTTGTTTGATGAATTGATAAAGGATTGAATGGGTTCACATGAGACCTATAAGGGCTACAAGGGTGTAATTGAAAGGTGTAGTCCCATAGATGCTATGGATGACCAATGAAGATTTTACTGAGATATTTCTTGACAATATAGTTGGATTAAGTATTAATGCATGCATAATGGCTGACCAAGATTGTTATAATCATGATTACTCTATAAATAGTGAAATCAAATACAGTGATTTCTAGACATGTAAGACTTGAGTGAGAGGCCAGGGAGAGATTTGAGAGAGGCTTGTGTCTGTGAACTATTGATAAAATGATGGGTAGAGTGAATTGAGTATGAGTTAAATAAAATAATAGATCAAGGACTGTTTTTATTGTGTATAGGTCATAATTCAATTCGCAAAATAGTGCTCTTGTTGTTCGAGTATGAGTGAAGGTGAAGAATGATAATCAGAGGTCCATAATTAGGTCTTGAAGACATTAGTTCATAGGTAGATGTGTTTATAGTTTTTGTTTATGTTATCTCAACATATAATGGGGCTAAATCCTCTTTAAAAGGTGAAACTTTCTAAAATTCTAGTTATTTTTGTAGCTTAGCTAGATAGGTGTTACAGAACCTTATAGGATTATAGTCTCACTAAATAAGAAGCATAGTTCCTTGATTAGTTTTTGATCAGAAATTGGGTTTTGATAATGGTTCTAATTCAGAGTTTTAGTGGTGGCACACTATATATATCTTTGAGAACTTTTTGGCACATTTTTTAGAATGTAAATTTAAAGTTTGGGAGCTCTCGTTATGGCCATTTGAAGGTGGTCAATAAATGTCACAAGATTGCTTGAAGTAATGCAACATGTGGCCTGTGTTTCAATGTAGTTTTTAAATTTAGCACAAGGACATATCAAAGGTTAACACTTGGCAAATTGAAAGGTTTAGAAAAAAGTGGTTTGATGTTTTACTCTAGTCTTTGACAATAGTTCATTGAGAAAAAAAAGGGCCCCATTATTGGCTCACTGGGGGCCCTCAGCGAGGGTTAGCACACTCGTTTGGAGTGGTGCATTGGCCTCCTTGATGATTATTCCATGTCATCAACATGCCATGTCACTATAGTGACTCATCTTGCCATTTCACATTTTATGCCAAGTGGAGTTAAGTGACTAAGCTCGTGAGATAAGTTCATTGATTGAGCCATATGGCGAGTCCTTTGGAGAGCTAGACGAATCAATGGTCGAAGGTGAGTTTAAAGGATAGTTTGTTGCCATGAATCCCAATCAAGGTGGCAAGCCTAAGGAAGATCAGTTTGAGGGAGCAGGATAGAGCTCTTTGGTGAGTCCATAGGGTCTTATGGTGGGTCATGTGGCGAGCCATTGAAGGAAAGACCAAGCTCAAGGATTCTTATGTGGTTGAAGCCATGTGATAAGTGGGTGGTCAAAGGCTTTTTAAAGCCTAGTCCTATCCAAAACTCATTGTATGTGGGATAAACCCATGGTGGAAATGGTGGTCGAAGGCTTTGATAAGTCTTGCTTAATCCTTTCGACCCACACATATGGGATAATGCAAGATGGATTTTGTGGAGATGCGTAAATCCACAGATTCAAACCCCTCACCTTTTGGTAAAAAGGTTGGAGGCTTAGACATTAATCCATATGTTTCAAACTATGTATAAAGTCATGAATTTCTATTTGAAATGCATAAAAAAATTTAATGTGTTTTTAATTTTAATAGGCTGAGACCTTGTAAAAGCTTTGGTAGGCTTATGTTAATGGATTTTTATCCATTCTCGAGCCATAATACACAGTCTAAATACTCTATATAGTTAATTTTCATATTAGAGGAGTATTTTTAAAACCTTAAAGGATATTTTTAGGACTTTTGGAGTGACTTTGTAGGTGTTTATGAAGACTCACAAAATTTAAACGTGTCGGGTTTGAATCAGTCATGATGAAGGTGAATTTTTTCATTGAGATATCAGCTTGCAAGAAAGTTGTTTATTATTTCTAGGTTTTTGAAGTGTATTTTAATGGAAATGGTCCACTCCTTTGGTGAAATTAGAGATTTAGGCATCAATTATTGAGCCAAAATCTGTTATCATGTTTTGTATTTTTGGTAATTATCATTTGATGCATGTTACTGATTTAGTTTTGCTGATTTGATTTTAATTAGTAGATGAACTCATGCAAGTGATTCAAATTTTGACAATTATAACACAACATTATTAAAAATGGTTAAATGGTGAATGAAAGTACAAGTCATAGACAATTTCAATCCATTTTTAAAAAAAATTGTGTTTTCTGCTAACTCTTATCATTTTTACAAGTTCAGTTGAAATTAAGAATAATTTGAATGATTAATAAAGAGAGTTATTAAAGTATCTAGATAAACTATTTGCACTTCAATTTTAAGTGTAGAGTTTTTGGATTAGTTATAGCTGGTATAAATTGGTTCTTTTCATTATAGGATAGTATTCCAATTGTAGCCTCTAGTGGGTTTTCTCCCCAAGAGGGTTTCCCATATATGCCATGTGTTATGTGATTCATCTTGCATTGTCTCTCTTTCTCATTACTATGAATGTTGTGTATGCTTCATGAATGCTTATGGTAATTGATAAAGAAATTTAAAGGATTAACATTAAATTTATATTTTCAAGGCTCATTGATTCACCCCCTTCTCAATGATTATACCTCTAACACCTTTTTTCTATTTGATAACATTATTTATGATATCCCCTGAATCCTATCTAGATCAATGGTGATTACATTATTAGTAATGATGTGGCCTTATAGTTTTCCTTAAATAATGACAAATATACTTTTCTTAGGGTTAAGTGATACCCCAAACTTCCTTCACCTCTTAAAAATAGACTGAAGATGGTCAATATGATTATCTTTATTTTTTTTTAAATAGTGAGATCATCCATGTATATAATGATGTAGTTCCCTATCATTCCCCACAATTAATGATCCATTACTCTTTTAAAATTCTTTCCAACATTGATCAACTAAAATGATATTATTTTATATGCATATGTTCCCCATTTCATAGTAAATGTTGTTTTCATCGTATCTTCTGATTTGCCTAGTACTTAATTGTAACCTAAAAATACATCCAAGAAGACATCATATTAGAGCTACTTACCATTTATATTACCTCATCTAAAGAGGTAAAAGGGTAATTTTCCTCATTCATATTTTTAATATCTATTCTAATTCTGATCTCGCTACTCTTTTTCCTAATCAGAACTTGATTGGCCACCCAAGGTGAATGTCTAATAGGAAAGACAATCCTAACACTTAGTAGCTTTTCCATTTCTTGATGAATTAATAGTTTCAAGATAGGATTAACTGGTATATTCCTTTGCTTAAATGGTATATGATTAGGCTTGAGTGTAATTATATGGGTAATGACTCTAGGAATGAAAACACTTAAGTCATTATAAGTCCATTAAATTACATATTTATAACTAATAATCAATTCCTTGACTCTTTACCTTTATTATGGTGTGAAACTTAAGCCAATATTGACTGTGTGTTATTTTCATCACCAACATTTTTTGAGAAATTGGATTCATTATCCTTCAGCTGCCTCTATGATTGAGCTTGAGGATCTATGTCAAAGGCCTTTTCTAGGGTAATCCTTCCCAATGGGAGGTGATTCTCTTTTATCTAGATGACACCCTCTTCATCGAATTCTTCATGAAACCTATGGTTTATTTCTTCATCATTGATTATTTGAGATTTGAATTATCATTAATTTATGAAAAAAAATAGATAATTTGTTGGTCATCATCAAATACTTAAAAATTTTAAATGTTGTCTAGTACTGAAGGACATGGTAAAAATTCAATGGATAACTTCTAGATTTTTGACCCCTATAAGGGTGCCAAATTTGGTACTAAAGTGACTAGTGAATTGATGACTCCAGTTTGTTCTCTTGAGACAGATACTATGTTGAAAGCTTCAAATGATTATATTAAATCCCAAGTTCTATCCTTTTAATTATTCAAATATGATAATTTTAGTTGATATTTATTTTTGGCCTAGTTTACCAAGAGTTTAGAATCTTCATATGCAATTAATTATTTAATATTATTCTTGAGGGTGAACTATAATCCCAAAATCAAGGCTTCATATTTTACTCTATTATTGGTACATGGGAATTAGAGCTTATATGATGCCAATAGTTTATCTACTTGTGGATTAATCAACTCAATATGACACTAGATACTTATCTAGATCTATCTCCATCAAAATGGAGGGTCTATAATTAGGAAGGGCCTTGAATTTCTTCTAGTTATTCATGCTTCATAGAAAATGTGTAAATTATAAGACTAGGTGATTTATAACTTATCTATTCATTGGTAGTATTTTACTTCATAATGGGATGTTTTATTCTTGGATCTCAATCGATCTTGATTTGGTTGGATATGCCTCTTCAAGGCATCTAGATATGTGAAACGTCCATGAAAAGATATCTATTTATATTTTTTTTACCAATCTCTACTTAACAACAACCTATAACCTTAAAAAATATTGACTACCAAGATGTTGATAGTCATCTGTACTCTTGGTTTTGATGTATCCTAAATTCTCACATCATTCAAATCTCCCAACACAAACACTACTATTTTATCTAGCTATGACACAACCCTCTTAAATGGCTTTGGTGTTAAACCAAGATTCTGAAAAATATAATTTGGCATCATTATTGATAAAGATCCTGAATCTACTAGGAAATTGTGTATATTCTTTCCAAATTCTCAAATCGTTAGCAAGAAAGGGGGGATTTCTATCTTGATTTTATATATAAAATTTGTGTTGGTTGTCTTACACTTTTCTACAATAAACTTGCCTATAATAGACTTCCACAAAAGCTACATCTGCTCTATAATTTTATGTTAGTTTATGAAGATTAATGTTGGAATTAATTTTCTTCATATCCTCAATAATATCGTATCCTCCTTTATTCTATTTCTCTCTATGTTGAGGTTGATCATTCCCTTTAGGGGGAGGAAGACAATTTTCAGCCTTGGGATTTGGAGGGATAACCACTTTTTTGGGAAGAGCAAAGTTGTAAATGGATACATGTTCCTTAGATTATAATTATTCATGTTAAACTTCTAGAACACCTGAACCTCAACAAAATTATCCTCTAGGATATTATAATCTTCATTAAGAAAGGAAGACTCAAAAGTTTCAAATACCATATTCAAACTAGAATGGTTAAATTCATGAGGGAGATATATCAAATTCATCATTTGATATTATCTGATCATCTCTCTCTAAAAGCTTTCAAAGGTTGTGTGAAACTCTATGTAGTCTATCTCTCCATGCTAAGATGTGTTATGGACCCTACACTAGCTAAACAAAGTTATTTCCATTATATTGATCTCTAGAAGCTTATTGGATTGTTGTTGGTCTACATTATTAGTGGGCCTATTGAAGGGGCCTATTATACCTTTAAAAGGCCTAATTTTGATTATAATTTTAATTATTTGTATTGGTCATCCTATTATATATATATATATATATATAATTTGTATTGGTCATCCTATTTTATATATATATATATATATATATATATATATATATATATATATACATACATACATACATACATACATATATATGTATGTATGTACATAAAGGAAATCATTGCTCAACTTATGAACCATTCTTTATATAGAATCTAATTCAACTTTATTGGAATCAAAACCTTGAGTGACAACTACATTGGTATGACCCTGATGTTGATTATACTACTAATTATTTTGTTGTGTATGATTATTCAAAAAAAACATAATTTTGATTTGTTGTCTGTTACAACATGGGAGGTAGAGTGTACAACTGACTCTAATTGAATGCAAGAACATTTTTTTTACACATGGAATTGTATTCAAGGATGAAAGTAAATTGTTCATTATTTGACCTCATATATTATGAGGGCTAAGATATGGATTGAGTTTCTTGTCAATATTGATAGCTTATTATAATGCCAAAGCTAAAGTATTATTAGTGACAACTCTTCATAATAACACTATAATGATAGGATCTAGGGTGTTCTTATATATTTTAACATTAGATTATTGTCAGGCTTATATACAACATTTAATTAGGTGTGAATATTTTAGAATATTACATTTAAGGATAAGATGGACTCATTAGGATCCCTTTTCATGTTGGTAAAGATATGATATACCAAACTTGGATTGGTTACCTTTCCAAATTTCACAAGGATCTAGTTTAACACTTATCCCATGAGGTGATGGAATTTTCTTGTAAATTGAGATAACAATCATAAGAAGAATCTTATAGAGTAAGTACAAAAATCCTTAATGCAACATCCTCATAGATAACATTAATTAATCTTAATGAGGCCTTGAAATATTTGATATGTTCTTCATCCATCCTCACACTTGAGGGGGAGAAAGTGGGTAGATAATTTTTTGTATTTCTTGCTAGGTCATGTTGGTCCCTAGAGATGGTAATGGTTGATCCAATTACCTAGGGTTTGGCCATAAGAAGATTGATAGGTAGGGCATTCTTAATAGGGGAAGGTATTTGGGCTTGACGTACCTTAGGGATGATAGGTACATGTCTAAGCTTCTTAGATTTTGAAAATGGTGAAACCAAAAGGCTAAATTGGGACCTAGACCTTGTTAGTATCCTAAGTGTCTTCATAATGATGGGCCTCATATTTATCTAGAAAGCACATAAGTGTGCCCTCCTAGCACCAACTATTTTTTCTATTGATGTGGGTTTTATGCACACCTTGGATAATTTTAAATAAGGTAACCTCTAGTGTTTTGGTATCTATATGGAACTAGATTCCACTCCAAAGCACAAGTTGTAGGTATGTGGTTATAACAACTGGGTGGTGGAATAATAGGTTGAGTTAGTGGGTTGTTTAACCAAGTTTTTAGATGGATGTGTGGATTCCAATGAAAGGTAAATCACTAGGAGAGGTAGATGGGTGGAAGACTAATCTATGGTGGGTAGATCTCAATAAAACTTCAAAAAAAGAGGAAAGGTGAGGCATTAAATAAGGTTCCATGTCTTTGAAATGGAATTTCTTAGTTTATATCTTTGGTGGATAAGTAGTTAAATAACTAGTGTTTGTTATTTGTAGTTTTTACATACTCACAAAAGACATGGATAAGAGCCTATGATAATAAGATATAGGATGATTAATGGTCTCAGCTAAAAGTTGCTCCTTTTAAGGTTGATGTTGCATACCTTTCGATAAGATATTATAGAACATACCAAGAAGTTATTTAGGGTAGTTTTTGATCACACCTCGAAGACTATATATAAATAAATACCTCTACACACCTTGGATTATGGATTCAAATTTTAATAACTATCTAAATCAATGAAACATATCAATCTTCAATGGTTATTGCACATCTAAGACTAATATTCATTTATATAATAGTCAGATTCATTCATAGCATTCACATACATCATAATTATTGAATCAATACAAATAAAGAAACATATAATTCACTAACATAGAAAGAGAAGAAGATAGAATAAACATAACTACACGATAATCAATTCCTTGATTTATTCCTATATATTCATTAAAAATTGTCAACCATTTGAAAAGAGGGTTATACATGTATATATAGATCTTAGGGAAGGGATCACCTCATCCTCCAAGTTTATTAAACTTTATTTACATCTAAAATAATATAATACTAGTCTTGGTTACATATCAATGATCCATTAATATCCCAATAATGTAACATGTGCATATTACCAAAAGAATCAATTGATTCACACACACACACACACACACACAACTATAAATTAACTATTTGGTTATGACCATTACATGAAAAATGTACAAAAATAACACGTATCTATATCGGCTCTTTCTTATCTTGTCTCAAAACTATCATAAAAATTGTAGTAGTACTCATGCTTGATGATGCAGTAACTGGAGTAGTAGTACTTGGGGATGCATTATTAGATTGAACTATTGTTATCATTGGAATAGTAGAAGGAAGTGGTGTGCACATGGTTGCAATTCTTAGAGGTGTAGGTGGAGTCAGTGTAGTAGATCTAGTAGGTGGAATCTATTGGGATGCCTTCTACTTTGAATCTAAGTCCTAATAGTGTTTTTACTCCTTAACATGGTGTACTCAGATTAAGTTCATATCAAGGAGGTGTGGCCTAGTTACCCTACTCATTAGATCCATCAACTTGGCATGTTCCACCTTGGTGGATTTGAAACCAACCCTGAAGACTTCTAAATCTATCACATTCTTCCTCACTATCCTTGCATGGCCTTAGTATATTCTAAGTTTGAACCTTGTAGAATTTTGTTAAAGCTATCGAAGGCTCATTTAATAATTTGATCAAATGTATCCCTAGTCACGAACTTGCCTTTATTATCTCAAATTACAGTCAATTTGAACTCTGTTAAAATTTGTTCAGTCTCTTTCTCTTGCTCAATCAACTTATTCACTAAATCCTTAGAAGATAAAACCTAATATCAAGCCTCTTATGATCTTATCAATGCTTTATTTGAAGCATTTGATGGCTCCGCTAGGGTCATCAATTCCAAATGGCTAAATGCCTTATCAGGGGTATATAGTATGAAGAAATTTAGTTTAATGTCATCCTCTTTGTGTCTTCTAAATAATTTGGTTATATTATTGACACGAGGAGCCAAATTGACTCTCAAAAAATGAATAGAATAAAAAATCTCATATAACCTAAGAGTTCCTTCTTGTATATCTTACTTAATGCCCCAGGGAACTTGAATCAATTGTTGTTGATATCTAAGAGTTTTTAAATCATATTGAAGTTCTTATCTAGCCATTTTAGTCCCTTCATGTATAATAAGAATTTATTATGTATGGGTCTACATATAGGACTTCAAGTCCTCAATATATGAGGATTGACCCTTTTGTTTATTTTTCCTCTTGCATAGGGAATAAACTTCTTCCCTTTCTTTCATTATTAGATTTTTACCTAAACTGTCTACAATTTTCCTCTTCTTCACCCTCTATATTGATGTTGTGGCCTTATAAAATAGTGATTTCACCATTGAAAGTTCATTTATCTTCAGATTGGGACTCTTAGAGGCATAGGCAACTATATCCTTAGCCCAATCTAGAAGAGTGAGTTTTGAGGGATCTAAGAGCTAAGCTTTTACTTGTGCATGTTCTTCAGGCTCTGACTCAATTTATGTGAAAAGATTGGGCATTGCTATCCCTATGATTTTTGACCAGTCAATGTTTTTATACTATGGAATTATATGGAAAATAAATACTAGATGCCTCCTGGGTTCCCTTTTTATTGTTATCACTGTGGTTATGTTGGTTGGAGTAGAAGAAGGCAAGGGTGAACCCAATTAGGTAGAAGGAGATACAACTAGGGTGATGGATTTGAAAATGAATGGAATGGACAAATCTAGTGTTGATGGGGTAGATGTTGATTGAATGGAAATAAAATAAGTGGAGGGAGGAGTAGGTGTAGTGGTAGTGGGAAAATTCATCAATGGAAGCATGAAAAGTAAACTTTTAGAGAGTGCCTAAGGAGGAATGAATGTAGATACAGTGGGCCTAGTGAAGATGGAAATTATAGGTAAGGACATCAAAGGGAAAAAACCTAATGGGGTTATGAGTAAAGGACCCTTATCAAATGCTTCACCTATGAGAATTACCTTAGACTTGAGTGCTTGAAGGCTTAATACCTTTGCCTCTTATATATCCTCTTCATCCACCTCTTGTATTAGAGGGTTCTTTATTCTATATCACTTAGGCTTCCTTTGATAGGTCTTGGTTACTCTACCTAACTGTGGGAAAATTTATTATTGGGGAAGAGAGGGGGGATAATGTTAGGAATTAATATTGAGGAAACCATTATTTATTCTTCATTAGAGGAGTCTAAGCATATAATCTCATCTTCTACCCTTTGTGGATAGCCTCTTGTTTCCGTTAGCTCCTCATCTAGCTCTTATGTGCACTATATTAGTTAAAATGTGAAAGATTAAACTAGGAGAACTAAGAGAGTTTGTTCTTCCTCTACTTATGTGGAGTTAGGTAGTTTTTCTTCATTGGCTTGTTCATCTTGTGCTCTAATGAGTGGTGCCTCTCCTACCAACTATTGTTTGTCCTAGGGCTAGCATTGAGATATTTAGGGATCTGATCCCTCTCCTTTTAGTTTATATGATGGACTTCCACTCAAAAAATCTAAATATATCCATCCTTTAGGAGGTGGAATTATAAAATTTTATTTACCAAGTGTAATATATGGTTCTACATGTATCACTCTTAGCAAGTCCTCACTCAGCCTAGTAGTTGTGTCCCTTTCATTGAACTCTTTACTGTCTTTGAAATTTAGGAAGAGAAAATCATGATTCATTAGATCATTTTTTTAGGTGAGGCTAAGGGTATGAATTTTCTTGTGGACATTTCCATGAGGATCCTAGTCTCTATGAGGAAGGATAGGTAATGCATATGCCTTCCTAACATTCCCAGTCTCCTTGAATTTCCTCTAGATTATATACTACATTCTCTAAATGGTGATGTGGGATCAATGGAATGTGGATTTTTATTTTTCATTAATTCTTCATCAATGCCATTCCATATCTCGTATGTTATTTCCTACTTAGCTACCTTGTATAAAATAAACTTTAGGAGTTGAAGAGAATCTACCTTATGGCTAGCCACCATAATAATTATGTAATCTAGATAAATCCAGTAGTCTCTTACATTGTTGTTGAGTGTCCAAGCAATGTTGGGGGAAATTCTTAGCAAAGGCTAGTCATGGATGTACATCTAGACCTTAGGGTAGAGGTTCTCATTGATCTTAGATATGTTTCTCATATATTAATATATGTACAAAAAACTATAATAGTCACAAATCCTATTCTTAATTACTTCTATGTTTGGATCCCATAGGAGTCCATTGTGTCTATACACTATTCCCATTATTACATTTAATAGGTATGACATCATGTATCAATTTACACCCAGTGACCTCTTATCCTTATGCAAAAATTTGTTATTAGAGGTATGCAATGGCCACTTACCCTAGTGCATAGGTGAACTCTGATGTGCTTAGAATTTTTAGTATGAGAACCCACTCTAGGTGCATGAAGTAAATTATTTCATGGCCAAAAATCATGTTTAACAGTGTCATTCCCACCCATATTCCCATTTTATAATGGGTGATGGGGATAGGGCTCTTAACATTTTCTTTCAAATTAAAACTTTCCCTCGAGAGAAAACACCTCTATAAAACTCAATCCAGATTGTTAGACTTCTTCCATGTAATGATAGTATGTAGATCAAAAGTGACATATACAATGGGTTGGTTCAAATAATTGTTAAATGCCTCACCCGTTATATACATGAAAATATTATTCTTATCAAGATAATGATGGTATTCTTCATCCATTATTATCCCTTAAAATAAGAGGCCCTATAATAGATCAATGCATGGCATAACCTCTATATTTTTGGTTATATAGTGTAGGGCTTGATGTTTGAAATGGATCATGTCCTTCACTAGCTACTTATCTTCAATTGTGATGCCTTATTCAAGTGTAAAGGATTCCACATTTTCAACTACTTTCCACAAGGCTATGTAATTTGGATAACGTTCAAGAAAATTAGTAGCATCAAACATTGATTGAGAACTTAGATGTTATTGGGGCTTCTTTGTAGGACTTGGACGATGATGCCATGGTGATTTAATAAATAATGATATACTATAAAATTTTGATAATGGTGTATGTCTTTTAGCTAACTCTTATAGATTAGTAAATCACTGTGATAGAAATTAGGGCTTTTGGGATCACTTGAGGATAAAGTTTACTTGATCTTTAATATGGAATGATGTGAACTTGGCTATGGGCTTGTGTAAATATATTTCTATATTGATTTTTAGTTTGTGCACCATTAATCATTAACATCTATGATCTCATCATCTTTAATTCAATTCAAATTTGATTACCCTTTCCTAGTGTACATGGCATATAATATGACTTGTCATTTGGGGTGACATGATGTAACCTTTCATCCTTTACCATGTGTCATTACATAACCAAATTAAAGGTAGACAAACTTTAACTTTGGGCCAAAATACTTTGAAGCATAGAATGTTATTTGGAAATATTTCCTATGAAAGAATTTATACCAATTTTTTTTAAAATAATGTTCCCAATGATAAAAGTTATTGAAGGAATCCTTCCAATGAAAATTCTCTAAAAGAAAGTTCCCAAAGTAAAATTTCTGAAGAGAAATTTATTGATGACTAAATATTCTTTGGGAAGGTTAGTTTAGGTAGAAGTAGTCATGTGGAAAATATTAAAGAGAAATTTACCAAAGACAAAGTATTTGAAACAAAATTTTCAAAGTAAAAGTTGTAGACACAAGGCCTCTAGTGAGAAAGCTTCCAAATATAATATCTATGAAATAATGTTTACAATATAAAGTCACCGATAAGAAACTTTCTATAAAGATTATTTCTAAATGCAAATTTTTGAATGAAACCTTATAAAGACCAAACTTGTCAAAGACTATATATTCTAAAATAAAACAATCTAAATTCCTATCATGAAAATCCATTCTTTATGTCCTTTTCATTAATAAGTTAGTACGAATAAATTATTCCAAATAAAAAACTATACCACAACATGATTCAATATTATAAGCACCAATTTTCTATAGATAATACTAGTATCATAACACTCAATAACTCATAGGTACCCTTCTATTATATTCATTATTAAAAAAAACAAAAAGGGGGTCTCCACTTTTAAAATAAAAAATAAGGGTGGGGTGTGTTGAATATAACAAGCTGACTAACAACTGTGCAGGTAAAAACAAAATCAATAAAATTCCTACACTAACACCCCCTTGAAGCATAGACTAGGTGGGTAGAATAATTAGGTCCCAAAAACAAAGAATGATGAGGTACACAAGCATAATACAACTCCCATAAGATGGAGAAAAGGCTAAAATCAATAGTTCAAAACTTCTCTCCTACAAGAGAGAAAAGAATAGAAGGGAGATAAAAATCCCCACTTAAGTATACAATTTCTTAAAGCCATTAGTATCCTACAACAAAGTTTATGGTAGTAACTGTAGATCAAAATTACATGCAATCAAGAATGTATTACCATAGAATAGTAAATGAGTCTACCAAGAGCCTAACAGATCTTAAACCAAGGTGTGATTCCTAAGGAAATATTGTCCTCATGTAAGGTAGGAGGGCCAACTACTCCCTATAATGATGGTAAAATGGGAGCAAAGGCAACAAGGGACTGTTTAATGCCTTGAAACTATGTTATAGATTGTTGGATGTATAATATGTCCTGGATCAATATACATATTTCCTATAATTTGAATTAGACTAGGGGTAGGTTGATTAGGTAATAACTCATCAACATAAATAAGGTGACAAGGAGATGATGGAGGTTTGTCCCCAACACTATTGTAGTCATCTATATTATAATAAGAATAATTAGTAATAGAAGATGGCTTAGGCTTAGAAATGTCAACAAGTTTAGGGAAGTCTGAAGAAAAATAATCAAGAGCAAGGTGTGAGAGGTTATATATCTTATATTAATGTTCAACCATTCCCAATACTAATATAGTGTCACTATGTAGCTCTTAACATATATTGAATTTAGAGTGAACTCAACTTGTATTTTCAAACCAAGGTTAGTCTTATGGTAAACTGATAGGATATTAGTTGAAAGTGAGGGAACAGTGAGAACATTATGGAATGTTCCACCACTCAATTCAATAGACCCTCTCATGATAACCTTATTAGAAGTGTCATCACCCAACTATATAAAGGACATGTCGTATGGTTCTAAGGAACTCAAATCTATATGTGAGGAGGCCATGTGATGTGAAGCACCAAAGTTAGTGACCCATGTAGGAGTCAGAGGTATAACTAAAATTAGGGTCTTTCCCTTTGATTTTTAATTATTATTACTTTTTGCCTTTTATTTACCATGGTTATTAGCCTTATAATATGCATGGATGGATGGCTTTTTAATGGTATAATAAGGGACACTGATGTTATGATTTTTGAGCATCTTAGTTAGTTGGTCAATATTATTCTACAAACATTTGATTTCATTATAATTTCCTAAGAAAAACCTAGATTAGATCCAATCTGTATTAGGATTAGAACTAGAATAGGAGGTATAATGGTTGGATTTGGAGGTAAGAGGATCCACATCCTTCTTTTAATCTTTTTTCTTATGTTTTTTTCTCTATTTTTTAAATCCTTCTTTTTCTTAAAAAAAAGTACATGAGATTTTGAGGACTTCAATATGCCCATCTATATCAAATTATCTTACTATTGAGTTAAGTCAACATCAAAGGTATCTAAAGAAGGAATCTTTCATGTGGCTCTAAGAACACTTTTATGGCATGGAAAATGGACATAAATATAGATTAGTCTATACCCAGTTTGGAGAGTATAGATAGAATAAGTTGATAATCTTTCTTATCTATTCCACATTATTTTAACTATAACCTCAAAGATTTTAAATTAGTTAAGAATATTTTGTGTTTTAAAGTCACCTGGGCTCAAAATGATGATCTCATTCTTTATTTCATGATTTCTCATCACATCCTTCTTACTAAAGAAATTTTGTAATGTGGTCTATACTTCATTTAGTGTTTTAACATATTAAATGTCAAAATGTAGGGTAATAAAAATAGATAAACTAAGAAAAATATGAGCTTGATCACATATGTTAAACCATTTACTTTTCTCTACATCTACTATATATTTAGTTTACTAATTCTTAGTAATCCTATATAATCCTTGTTTTATTATAGCAAGTAGCATGTTGCTTTTCCATTCATGATAATTAAATGTTGTAAGAAGAGGAAACAACCAATAATTTTCCATGATGTAAGAAAAGAGGTTAATGCAAAAAGTAAAAAATAAATGTATAAAATAAAATAACATAATACCATATAATACCCCCTTATAACTATCAGAATGACCCCCCTTTAAGTTAGAAATACAACATGCTTGTATAGATGTCAGACACATATGAGAATGCATCTTTAGCAATTTGTGCATAAGCATGAAATAACTATAGGGATGTCTAATTAAAATGATAATGCATACAAGAGTGTATAATAATTGGTTTTAGATCCAAAAAATATAACCAATGTGTATAATACAAATAAATACCTATGAAGAAGATAGCAACCAAATCTGAGCTACTAATTAAAAGCTGTGTGTTTGAAAATCTACTCATATGAAAATTTTGGTGGAAAATAGTGGTGGAATTGGTTTTATTAACTTTTTAAAAGGAATTTTTTGTACATCAAATTTCAAAAAAAAAAAAACTTAAGCCTCTCTTTAGTAAAAATTAAGCATTTTTGGGTTGGAAATGATCATGGGCTTAATTTCCATATGACAAAGGGCTAAAGGTTAAGTTGGGTGTTTACCTCATATGACCAATTTATATGAATAAGGGGATAAAAATTATTTTGAGTGCTCTCCCCCTCTCATTTTTGATTGATATGATTGATGTGGGAGTGACATCACCCAAAAAATCCACCAATTTTGAAATCAAAAGTGTCATAAAGTATGGTGTTAAGTTTGATGGTTACACTTACATCATAGGGTATAGATGAAGGTTGGTAGATTTTTTGGTGTACCTATATAAGTGATGGAGCTTGATAGGCTTGCTAACAAGGTTGAAAAAAATTTATAGGGTGGTATGCATAAGTGGTAGAACCCAATATGGCTGCATGCATAATGAGTGGAACCTAATGACAATGCTTAATAGTTGTCTAACACTTTATGATGGTGATATCATGATGATCAAAACCTGAAAGGACTACTAAAAATGATTCTAAAACCTAATATATGTTCTTATAGGTTTATCAAAACCCAAATTTCATGTAAGTAATGGTTATGGGACCTAAGGATGGTGCACACAATGGTCACATGACTTGATGATGGTGTAAGAAGGGGCTGCAGGACCTGATGATAGTTAAAACTTGATGGAGGTGGTGGTAATGGGTCTAGAACTTGAAGAAGGTGATGAAATGGCGGTCAAAAGCCAATGGTAATGTGAGTAGGGGTGTCAAAACCTATAAGATTTATGACTAGGAGCATAAAAACCTAATAAACATGTAGATAGGGGGTTTGAAACATGTAGGAACTATAAATAGGAGTGTCAAAACTTGATGGATGTGTAGACAATGGGTTAGAACCTATTATGTGCTTGAGAAATATTGAAAACCTACTAAACTATCAAAATTATTTATTTGGTTAAGAAAACTCATAGAAATTAGAAAATCTTAGATTTTAATGTTTGGTGTAGCCTTTACAAAATTTAAAAATAACCCATTTGATAAGTCAGAGAACCTAACAAAACCTAGAAATATGTTCTTGATTTGAGAGCCCTGCACTACAAAAATGCATGAAATGCCTAAAAACCCCTCTAGAAACATTGAAAAACACTATCATAGATGTAAGTCAAGTGTATAGTCAATCCTGGAGTTTTGATTTTTTTGTATATAACAGCATTATCCATTTTGTGATAGAATACTTAAACTATATAGTTTGTATATATTTACATGAAATCCTATGAAACCTATGAAAACTAGAAAATAAAGAACCTACCAAGAATGCATGCATGTAAAGTATCTCACCAAAGATTTTGAAATCATATATCAGAGTTCTAATTCCATGTTGAATCAATCTAGTATCTCTAAACATGATATATTGCATGAAAATCATGGGATAGGTGAGAGCAATAATGAAGAGAAAAAGTGAGCTTCATTAATGTTTATTAGGAATTAGACAAAAAGTACAAAGGAGTTATATTATATAGTGAGATATTAGGTCACCATAAAAGTGAAAAATCAACTGATAATTAGAAAAAAATTAAATATATGTTCCCCTAATGACCTTAACAACCATAAGAAAGCCAACTAACAATTGTGTATGTAAAACTAAAGTGGGAAATGACCAACACTAATTAATGTAAATTGACTCTAATCTTATTTTCATATATATGATGTGGATCTATATTTCATTGATGTTGCCTCATGATGTATATTAGATCTTGGGTGCTAATATTGATATATTTATTTGCCATGATTTTATTGTGTCAATTTCTATGATGATGTTGTACTTTATTTTGATAGAAAATGTGATGAATGCTTTTCATTTATTATTGATTATGACATGATTTGATTTTATATATTGATCATGTTGTAAAATGTAGATGAACGTTTATATATGCTCATTTGTAGATATGTGTCATGATTAGCATTTGTGTAGCCACATAGTTTAGTTATTTGGTTTATATTTTGGAAATGTGATGATGTTTTGATTGTTTCATATGAGCACATTTAAATATATTTATAGTGTATGTTTTCTCTTTGTGAAACATTTTATATAATCCTAAAGAACTTGATTTTTAATTGTGAACATGAGATTATGTATCATAATTTTGAAATGAGTCATGATATCATCATTGTAAATTTACATAAGGATTAGCATAGTCATATAAAATGTCACTTGAGTGTAATGAGTGTCACTTGAGACCACCCATCCATAAATTATCTTGAGACAAATCTGAGGGCCTATTTTAACTCGTATCTAGCCTTCATGTGGGTATTATACACCCTTAGACAACCTAGATTTAGTCTCAGACTTTCCCATAAGGATCTAGGCCCCTGGTGTTTTAGGTTCTACCACCTATACACTATCATGGTTATTTGGACATATGTGCCTTGTGGTAGTGACCAAGAGACTGCACTAGTGTCCCTTGACAAATTTCAACCCCAATAGTTATGTTTTCAATTATTAAGACAACTAGGGTCAACCTAGACCTATTTCACACTCTGGAAAAGAACCAAATCAATATATATATATATATATATATATATATATGTATATATATATATATAGACACACACACACACATGAATTTTAGCCCTTTATCCTTTAGATAGAAATTAGATTCAAAACACACAAAATAAACTCATATCAAGTAGTGCACAATCAAGGTTATTGATCCCTATTTTACCCTACTTTTGCATAAAGTCGTCTACAAGCACCCTAAGATAAGAATACACAAATTTATAGTCTCAATCCTTAGTAAAAGCACTCAAGTCCACACTCTTACTAGCATTCACTTACAACTTCACCAACACATAGGTTGAGAGAATTACATTAGGATTGATCCCCTCTCGAGGTATTGGTATGTAGGTAACTCTCAACACAAAGTAATATTGATGATGTCCAACCTTCCCAGATAACATCACAATTTTACTATTTGTGATTCTCAAATACCCTAATAACATAGAGATCTATGTCTTACATACAAATCAATCTAAAATAGGTCATAAACAATGAATTAAGTTTCATCTTCATAGGAACATACCTATTAAACTTAGACACAACTAATCCCAAAATTTTACATCAATCCCTATATAAGGATAGTAGCACTAAAAGAAGGAAACTATCATAGTGCATTGTTAAGTTGTGGAGCCTAAAAGCTTCAAATATGAGCACATTACCAAAGTTGCAGGTTTACACAGTCACCGACATCAGTCAGAAGTGACCGACGTCGGTCTAGTGTAGTTGAAGAGACGCTGGCATCGGTGGAGGATTGGCCGACGTCGCTCACAGGCAAGTAGGTAGGAACCGACATCGGATACCTGTGCGTCTAGAATGCTATTTCCGAGGACAGAAGTGAGTGTTTGCATGATGAGTTTAAGTCTTAGTCTTAAGTTTGCATTTCTATTATTAGTAAGACTGTTTTTAGAGCCCTTGTTTAAGAGGCTTAACTATTGGTTATAAGTGCATGCTCAAGTTTCCTAATTCTATATGTAGAATTAGATCTTCTTAACTTTGTGTGATTATTGTAGTAGTTCATTGTATGTGAATGTTGAAGAACAGTACAAAGTTGTATCAATCCAGGTTGTTAGAGTTGATTGTACTTGAGAGAGAGAGCTCTTAAGGGATAGAGATCTAGAGAGAGATCTTGTGCATCTGAGAGAGGTGTGGAAGAAAGAAGTTTCTTAAATTGTATTCCTTTTGTAAAGAGTTTTAATACAAGTTTTTAGGGTGGTTTCTTCTATCTCTTGTTTGTTGCTATTATTTGATTCTAGTTACTTATCTATCTAATTTAATTCCACAGTTTATTGCTTTCATAAGTGTAATCTATTGTTGGTTGATCCCCAACAAGTGGTATCAGAGCCAGGTTGTAGGTTTAGAGTTTGATATCCAATAATTGTTATCAAAGCTCAGGTTCACTAATAGGTGGTTCAGATCTGTGTAATGTGTATTGATTATAGGTTACTCACAGGAGTTTCTACAGGGATTTCTATTTGAGTGGGAGAAGCAATGGCAGATGAAAGTAAACTGAGAATGGAGAAGTTCAATGGTAAAAACTATCAACATTGGAGAATGTAGATAGAGGACTATTTATATCAGAAGGATCTATACTTACCATTAGGTGGGATTGCAAAGAAGCCCATAGACATGGAGGATGAAGAATGGGAAGTTCTTGACAGAAAGGCTCTGGGGTCTATAAGACTGAGTCTTGCATCTACTGTGATATCTAATTTATCACAGGCAAAAATAATGGTAGAATTGATGACTACTCTAGCAAATTTGTATGAAAAACCCTCAGCTTCTAATAAGGTATATCTTATGAAGTAACTATTCAATTTGCATATGCAAGAAGGTGGATCTGTATCTAATCACCTGAATGATTTCCATGGTATTGTAAATCAATTAAGTTCAGTCAAAATTGTATTTGATGATGAAATTAAATCTCTTTTAATATTATGTTCTTTGCTTGAAAGCTGGCATAGCTTAGTAATGGCAGTTAGCAATACTACATCTACATCAAATATTTTAAAAGTAGAGGATGTTGTTAGTGTTATCTTGAATGAGGAAATTCATAGGAAAAGCACAGAAGAGACATCTGGGAACACTTTAAGTTTTGAGAGCAGGGGAAGGCAAAAGGAGAAGAGCAAGAAAGGGAGATCAAGATCCAAGTCTAAGGGGAAAGGCAGATCCAAATCTAGAAATGGCAGAAGGCCACAATGTTGGAATTGTGGAAAGATGGGGCACATAAGCAGAGATTGCTGGTCAAAGCCTAAGGAGGACAACCAGCACGAAGGAAAAGAAGAAGCAAAGGTTGTAGGTATTGCACAAGATGCTTTAATATTCTCTTTGCATAATAATATAGAATCTTGGGTGTTAGATTCTGGTGCATCTTTTCATGCTACCCCTAATAGGGAATATTTCTATGACTATATCCATGGAGATTTTGGAATAGTGTATCTAGGGGATGATGAACCCTGTAAAATTATTGGCAAAGGTAAAGTGCAGCTAAAAATGCAGAATGGCAACACATGGGTGTTGAGAGAAGTTATGCATGTTCCTAGCTTGAAGAGAAATT
Source organism: Torreya grandis (assembly GCA_037957365.1). NCBI lineage: Eukaryota > Viridiplantae > Streptophyta > Pinopsida > Cupressales > Taxaceae > Torreya > Torreya grandis. Next base: position 1,643,110 of record JARHVA010004127.1, read on the forward strand.
TGATTTCTGCAAGAAAGTTAGGGGATGAGGGCTGTACAGTAACTCTCACAATAGAATCTTGGAAGGTGACCAAGGGTGCACTTGTTATGGCCAAAGGTAAGAGAGTAGGTACTCTCTATTTGTGTAATTGTGTTACTAACAATTCTCCTTCTGTATTATCTACTTTAGATGTGGATGCAAAATTGTGGCGCTCAAGGCTTGGCCACATGAGTGAGAAGGGGATGTCAATTCTTAAGTCTAAAGGTAAGCTTTCAGATTTGAAAAGCATGGATCTAGAATTTTGTGAGCACTGTGTATTTGGAAAATAGAAAAGGGTTAGTTTTCTCAAGAATGGGTCTACAAAGAAGAAGCATAATTTGCAGATTGTTTGCATAGATGTGTGGGGACTGGCTTAGGTAGCTTCTATTGGAGGATCACAGTACTATGTTTCATTCATAGATGATGCTACAAGAAAGGTATGGATCTACTATATTAAGAAGAAATCTGATGTATTTGAGACTTTTAAGATTTGGAAAGCTATGGTTGAGAATGAAACAAGGAAAAGATTAAAGTGCCTGAGATCTGACAATGGTGGAGAGTTTTGTAATTATAAGTTCAACTGGTATTGTTACATGCATGGAATCCATAGGCAAAGCATGGTTCCAAGGACACCTCAGCAAAATGGAATTGCTAAAAGGATGAACAAAACAATCATGGAGCGTGCAAGATGTATGAGATTACATGCTAGTTTGCCCTTAGAGTTTTGGGCAAAAGCTGTTGACACTGCAGTGTACCTGATTAACAGAGGACCCTCTACAGCTCTGGATGGTGGAATTCCAGAAGAGGCTTGGACAGGTAAAAAGGTAGATCTCTCTTTTCTCAAAGTCTTTGGTTGTGAAGCCTTTGTGCACATAGATAAGGAAAATAGAAAGAAGCTCGATGCCAAGTCTATGAGGTGCACATTTATTGGCTATGGCTCAGATGATTTTGGTTTCAAATTTTGGAATCTAGGAACTAACAAGATAATTAGGAGCCGTGACATTGTTTTTAATGAAAAAGTGATGTATAGTGATCAGTTGAAGAAGCTGAATCAATCTGGGCAGAGCAATAGTGAATTGGACTAGGTGACGGTCCAAAATGAGCTCATGGGAAAAAGAAATAATCACTTGCAAGAAAACACAAAGACTGACGTCGACAAAACAAAAATCGATGTCAGTCATACAGAGACTGATGTCGGTAGGACAGGCACCGGTGTTAGTCAGGTAGAACTGGCGTCAGCTAATAACAGGTCTGGAGGTGATCGAGGTTGGTCACTGTTAGAGAATTTGGGTGGACAACGTGTTGTGAATGAGTCTCAGACACCCATCAGGAGGTTTGAAAGGGTAAGTAAGCCTCCAATTAGATATTCTCCTTTATTATACTATTTATTGCTAATTGATGGTGGAAAACTAGAAATTTTTGAAGAAGTAATACATGTGGAGTCCAAGAGTCAGTGGGAGCGTGGCATGGTTGAGGAGATGGAGTTCTTAAGAGAGAACCAAACATGGGATTTGGTTGAATTGCTAGCTGGTAAGAGAACACTGAAGAACAGATGGACCTACAGGATGAAAGAAGGTGAGAATTGATAGATGAGATATAAGGCCAGATTGGTAGTGAAAGGATTTGCACAAAAGCCAGGTATTGATTTTGGTGAGATTTTTTCTCCTATTGTTAAAATGACTTCTACATGGATTGTACTGTCTTTGGTTGATGTTGAGGATTTGCATCTTGAGCAACTAAATGTTAAGACAACATTTCTTCATGGATATTTGGATGAGGAAATTTATATGGAACAGCCGAAAGGATTTGAGGTCAAGGGTAAGGAGAAGTTAGTGTGCAGATTGAAGAAAAGCTTGTATGGCCTCAAACAAGCTCCTAGACAGTGGTATTTGAAATTTGATAGGTTTATGACTGAGCATGGCTACAGTAGGTGTCAATCTGACCATTGTGTGTATTTTAAGAGATTGGATAATGGTAGATACATTATTCTATTGTTGTATGTAGATGATATGCTGGTTGCAAGATCACACATGCAGGATATCTCTGAGCTTAAGGTGAAATTAGCTCAAACATTTGCTATGAAGGATTTGGGAGCAGCAAAGAAAATCCTTGGCATGAGCATTAAGAGAGACAGGAAAAATCACAGGTTGATATTATCTCAAGAGGATTATGTGGACAAGGTGTTGAAATGGTTCAATATGCAGGATGCTAAACCGATAAGCACACCTTTGGCTAGACATTTTAAATTGAGTAAAGAATAATGTCCTAATTCACATGATGAGGTAGAGTACATGAGTAAGGTTTCATATTCTTCCGCAGTAGGGAGTTTGATGTATGGAATGGTGTGTACTAGACCGGATATTGCCCAAGCAGTGGGAGTTGTAAGTAAGTATATGGCCAATCCAGGTAAGGAACATTGGAAAGCAGTTCAGTGGATCCTTAGATATCTGAGAGGAACCAATAGTAGGCACTTATGCTATGGAGGTTTAGATACTTCTCTACATGGTTATGTAGATTCAGATATGGTAGGTGATTTGGATGGCAGGAGGAGCACTACAGGTTATGTTTTCACTGTAGGTGGAATGGCAGTTAGCTAGATATCTAAGTTGCAGAAGGTTGTTGCCTTGTCAACTACAGAAGTAGAGTATATTGTAGCCACAAAAGCTAGCAAAGAGATGATATGGATGACACGGTTCATGGAAGAGCTTGGAAGGGAGCATGGGAGTTGCAGATTGTATAGTGATAGTCAAAGTGTAATCCATTTTGCTAAGAATTCAGCCTTTCATTCAAGAACCAAGCACATACAGCTAAGGTACCACTTCATACGGTAGGTATTGGAAGATGGTGATTTGAAGCTAGAGAAGATCCATACAGATAGGAATCCTGCTGATATGTTAACCAAGCCAGTTACAAAGGAGAAGTTGAATCTTCATTCAACTTCTGTTGGTCTTCATGATTGAGTAAAAGATAGAGGAGCTAGAAGATGTTGTTGTATAGGTACTGATGTAGCTATTTATCTCCAAGTGGGAGATTGTTAAGTTGTGGAGCCTAAAAGCTTCACATATGAGTGCATTACCAAAGTTGCAGGTTTACACAGTCATCAGCATCGGTCAGAAGCGACCGACGTCGGTCTAGTGCAGTTGAAGAGACGCTAGCATCAGTAGAGGATCGGTCGACGTTGGTCACAGGCAAGCAGACAGGAACCGACGTTGGTTACCTGTGCATCCATAATGCTATTTTTGAGGACATAAGCGAGTGTTTGCATGATGAGTTTAAGTCTTAGTCTTAAGTTCACATTTTTATTATTAATAAGATTATTTTTAGAGCCCTTGTTTAAGAGGCTTAACTGTTGGTTGTAAGTGCATGCTCAAGTTTCCTAATTCTATATGTAGAATTAGATGTTCTTAGCTTTGTGTGATTATTGTAGTAGTTCATTATATGTGAATCTTGAAGAACAATACAGAGTTGTATCAATCCAGGCTGTTGGAGTTGATTGTACTTGAGAGAGAGAGAGCTCTTAAGGGATAGAGATCTAGAGAGAGATCTTGTGCATCTGAGAGAGGTGTGGAAGAAAGAAGTTTCTTCAATTGTATTCCTTTTGTAAAGAGTTTTAATACAATTTTTTAGGGTGGTTTCTTTTATCTCTTGTTCGTTGCTATTATTTGATTCTAGTTACTTATCTATCTAATTTAATTCTGAAGTCTATTGCTTTCATAAGTGTAATCTATTATTCGTTGATCCCCAACATGCACTACTATCCAAGGTACTGCACTACTATCTAAGAGTATTTTTGACATTTGGGTTTTGTTCATGACACCCTGATCAACTGATGTGTCAGTTTTCAGCCCCTAGACCATCCATCTCAATTAGTTTCTAACTAAGTACTTATTTGTCTCATTCATTTATATTTTAAAAAATATTAGATTAGGTAAATTCTTATACAAATTAGTAGATGTAATTATTTCATATCTCTCCCTTGATTTACTATACTTGGACCCTTTAACAACCTAGGGTTTACATTCTATAATCCCTCACTACAAAATTGAAATATTTTCAAATATATATTTTTTCAGACACTTAATCATACTTATTCTCCTTGTGATATAGAATCAAATTATTTTTCGTCTATCATGATCACTATCAAGGACATTAAGGATGTTATATATTTTTACAATTAGTATTTTTTTATCATAGTCAATAATTGATCAAAATCTATTATGGAAAAGTTTCTTCATTTAGCTTATGTGCTTAATCACAAGCCTAAAAATGAATCCAAACCAATTCTATACTTGATAAATATAGGAAAAATCATAGTAAAAGTCTACGGCATACAAAATTTAAATGCACTATTTCACTAGCATCAATTTCACATAAGGTGTAAAACTTGTGGGCTCACAACAATGTAGCAGTGAAGGGACTGGGGCCAATGTTGGGCTAGTTGAAACATGATTCAAACTTAGTCTCAATAGGACTTAGTCATTTTAAAAATAGGATTAGATAGTATATTGGTGCATACCATTCTAGATAAGATCAAAAGACATAAGCCTATTCAAGGGAACTAATCCCAATCATGGTCACACATGTCTGTATTGGGCAAGTTACACAACTTTCAAGGGCACAAGTCTTTCAGTGCAAGTTCATGATTGGCTAGTTATAGATCTTAATGGTGAAATATATAGGGATATCAAATTAAGTGTCATTCATGCACTTAGTTAAATCAAGGGAATGGATTATGTTAAGGTGCTCATTCTTTAATTAAGGGCTCTAGGCATGGTTACTATATGGAAAAATGATGCCATTAGCAACCTAGAATATATCTTTACATTGTAATGCATTCAAACATGAAAATTATGCCATTATTCAGAGGTGATTTTACAAGTATACCAAAGTCACTATATGGAAAAATGATGGCATTAGCAACCTAGACTATACCTTTACATTATAATACATTCAAAAATGAAAATTATGCCATTATTCATACAAAACATAAATCACAATCATATAATAGTGCTAAACTATATGAAATGGATCAACAACCAAGTAAATAGAGAGCACCATTTTCATTAAATAAAATCTCATTAATAGAGGATAGTTCATAACACAAACAAAGCATCAACTCAATTCCTACTTACTCATGCCCAATGTCTAACAGATGAGTTTGGGAGCTATAATGCATATTCTTCTCAGTATCCATACTAACTCAAACTATATTAATAGCATTTTTATTTTCTTAGAGCTTCATTGATTTAATTCATATCCCTCCTTCAGGTCCAAGCTTATTTTTATAAGAAAGGGAGCATCTTTGATCTAGGTTAGATGGGTTCACATCAGCTATTGAGTTATCACTAAGGGACATTATTCTACCAACTCCACTACTATAACACTTGAGCTCTCTAATTACCACATGTAGTGCACAAATGGATGTTCCTTAAAACATAGGTGCTAAGAAACTACCTATGAGATGGCACAAGATCTTTGAAGATTCTTCCAACTAGTACCAAAAGTACCAATAGAGAAATCATTTATAATGATTTCCTCATGTCAATATGTGCTAAGTTGGTGTGGTCCACTAGGTAGCATAAAAAGGAGCCCAACAAAATCTCCCACTCTCAATTCATACACAAATTAAAACCACCATTAATAAATTATTTCTAATTGATAAGGGTTCAATATTTAACATATGAAACCTCAAATTCCTATAGACTATGGGGTTTGACATAGCATCCATTCAAAATACATATAATAAAATTAGAGGTTTTGATTACATTCTTTGACAAGCATTGGGTAATATTACATTGGATATTATAGTTGGGCCAAAAAATTTATCCACATAGTTTTAAGTGATGCCTAATCATTTGAATTACAATTTATTACTTGGGAGACCTTGGACACATGACATTGAGGTCATACCATCTATCTTGCATATATGTGTTAAATTTTTACATAACATATACTTATACACTTTCCCATTTGATAACCAACCATTAAAATATTACAGAGTCACATATCCTACCACCTTGAGTACATCTTCAGATGGGGTACCTCATGTTCTCATAGAGCTCCCACCTCACAAGATTTTAATAGAAAAGATTCATACATATGAGGTTGGGGAATCTATAACCATTATTCCTACACTTGTTCCATATCCTCTTACAACACAATTATCTTCTCCCATAAAGGTGAAGGATACTCCTACAACAAATTTATCCTAGCCCATAGTAGATGAGGGGATTATCAAATCAAAATTACCATTAATTATTAATTCATGGGAAGTATACATCATAAACCCAAATACAGATTCCCAAGCCATCACATAGGATGATCCAACACCCATAGACATTTGTGATTATTTATGTGGATTGAGATTCACACCGGTAGGCCCAAGAGAGTATAGAGATGATTTTATGTCACTTATTCCTTCAGCCACATAGGAATCACCACCAGTTCATAGTTCTATATATACAAGCCAAGACACTCACTTGTATTTAGAGGTAGATTATTCTATACATTCAATACATATGGCCAAATTTATAGATACTAACTTGGTTATTTGGATTTAGGTAGGTAGTACACAAGATAGACTACAACAAATGTTATAGATATTAATTAATAGAGGATTGATGGAATTACCCATAGTTTACCATAGATTAATTAATAGATTATCATGATAAGATGATAAACAATATTGTCATTTTCATAAGATTATTGAACATGATACAAATACACTCTTATCACTACAATCAAAATTGAATAAGTTCAAGTCTTGGGAAATATTCATATTACACAGTCTCTACCACCACTAGTACAAGAACCATGATGGAATCTTCACCAACATGAACATTTAAGTAATGATCCATTTACTATTTAGGTTTTTATCAAGGAAAATATATCCCTAACATTATTATTTATGATAGTTTTTATCCTAATACTTACACTTTGGTATTTTTATAGATTATAGGACATCAAGAGATTGAAATATAACATATTATACATTACAAGGAATCTTTGGGAGATATCACACTACTCGTTGCATGTGGCCCTAAGGTGGTCAACACACTTATTTTTATCATGAGAATGAGTAATCACATATAGGTTAAACTTAAAAGTACATAGTTATAGGCATTGGATGTCACAATTGAGTGGATAAATATATGTTTATCATTCATTCATGAGGGACACATAACTCACATTTTACATGATGGCATAAATGTGAATCAAATGATTCACATAGATACCACACAAGAGGATTCTTAAATAGTAGAGAAGCATACCCTTCAAATGCACAAAATCTAAACAAATACCAAGGATAAGGCTATACTTTTACCAGTAACATGGTATAATGATCACAGTGATAATTATTTATTTGATTTTGGGTAGATTGAATATCTAGCATTGGATGATCTCCCACCAGATCTACCATTTGACTATCTACATCCCATGGATGTGTTCTTATGTATTTAGAGGCAATAATTTGCATTTATATATACTCATATATACTTACACATTAATAACATATAGCTTACCTTACCTTACTCCTTGTATATAGTTTAATTTTCATGATTGTTTGTACATAACTTATATACTAAGAAAACACAAAAATAATATAGCATATTTTTAAAATTCAAACACATTCAAACATTTCTAAAAAAAACAAAATTTAGATTTTTTGCATATGTTTACATTCTCTATACCTGCTAGGTATTGCATATGTTAGTTATCTTAGTATAGTTAGCTATATCATACATACATGCTTCACTTGTTCTTTTCAAGTGTTTGTATATTATTATAGGACCTAGTTCCTCTACATAGTTCCATATTTGATATTATATACACATTTTAGGTACATACACATATACATAATTTAACATTGATATAGCCACCCATCAGGGGCATCATACTATATAGATTTTGGTTTTCTAGGTTATATCTTTCTATAATTTATATCATAGATTTAAAATAGATTATATATTGATATTGATCATACCATACTACTCAAAATTTTTATTGACTACTACTACTATAGACTCAATTATGTACATCTTTTTTCTTTTACAAATTTTCACTGCATGCTCTTGCATAATTTCATTTCTATATTTCTTAGTTTAAACTTGATTATGTCTCTTTAATTCTACATCTATTTGAGGGAAATTGAATATTCCATTATTTAATGGATATATTCCAATTCATTTTATTATATGTACACTTTGGAAATGTTCCCATGCCCTTTTGTGTTATTTCTTGATTATGTATGATGACATTTGAACATGTCCTTATATGTATTTGTTTCTCATAGGTAATGACATGTTCATATGTCCCTTGTATTATGTAACCTTGGCCTACTTTGTGTGCCTCATGTGTTTGTATGAAGAATTTTATGTATGTGTCATGGCCCTAGCATGTTTCTCTTTCTTTTTCCTTATCAAACCAATTTTAGATGCCATGAGGGACCTTATGCATCTCACCTTCCTCTTTCAATGCCTTGATGGATATCATGCCCCACCCCCCTAGGTATTACTCAAATTATTATCAAATTATGTAGCTCATACACATGTTTAAATTGTTATATCTATCTTCAAAACCTTTTGAATGCTATATTTGACATACATCTTACATTACCAACTTATGCTTAGATTATCTTACATTATGATGTCATATGTTACCAACTTATGCTCAGATTATCATATGTTTTCAACCTAACACACATCATGTAGATATTTTATTTTGAAGACAATTATTACATAGGTAAAATAAATCCTCTCTAAAGAGGGGGATTCATAGTGGTTTGTCATAGAGATAAAGCCATCTAAATTCATAGAAAGTATAGTTTTTAACATGTAGACAAAATTATAGAGCTCAAAATTAGGAAAAAATAGTGGAAAATAGTTAGACATAAATTAGTTTTAATTTACAAATAAAAATAGGACATTAACACTACACAAAGGACACTAATATGGTGCAATAATATCCAAGGAATTTTTCTACTATCTAGTATTACATAACAAAGGAAATCTAAATTTGAGAGAATAACACAATAGTTATAGTCCATATTCAAATAGTTTTAGTCTTAGTTTATTAGATTTGATTAGTTTATGCTCAATTTTACACAAAATCACACCAAGTTCACTTAGAATAGGGGAATTATGCATGTCATGATGACTCCCATTTCAGTTTTAGATATACATAGACATAGATTGATACAACTTAATCCAAAGTCCACATGCATAAATATTAGAATTAGGGGTATGTGTGCAGTACATTATTTCCACATGATCAATTTTATACCAATTCATTTCAGATGTAATGAAAAAATCCATGTCATTATCTATGTTATATACTTTAAACATCATTTACACTAAGTTTCACACTATATTTATTTCTTGTTCCATCTACATTGGTTAGCATTTCCAAGTAGTCCATGATCTATATTCTTGAGGGCATGAGGGGTCCTTTGGCCAATTTACATTTCAGATTTTTTGAGTGGCCCTAGAAGAATCCTACATAGTTTAAATTACATCATATATTTTTAGTTATAAAATTATCTACTACACTTATGTATTCAATGATGGAGTCATAGCCTACTTGAGATCTAGGCCACTAACATGATTCTTTGGACACTAGTGCCAAACCTTCTGATATAGATGAGTGCCTACTTGAGATATATGATTCTCTTTCCTTTATCCTAGTCATTTCAATTTGTTACATTTATATAATAAATGGGGGTAATTTGGTCATATAAATTGTCAATTGAGTTTAATGAGATCTTGTCATAAACCTTCCCATAGAGATCTAGGCCATAATGATCTAGGTTCTACCACCTAGACACTAACATGATTCTTTGGACATTAGTGCCCTACACTAGTGACCAAGGGAACACTCTAGTGTTCTTTACCAAATTTTAATGCCAATGAATATATTTTTAATTCCTAAGACACCTATAGCCAGCTTAGACCTATTTCAAACTTTACATAATATATATACATGATTTTTATCCCTTTATCCATTACATGGAAATCAGATGCAAAGCACACAAAATATAAGTAGTGCATAATCAAGGTTATTTATCCTTATTCTACCCTATTTATGCATAAAGTCACTTATATCCACCATAAACTCATAATACATATATTTCTAGTCTCAATCCTCATTAAAATCACTCAAGTTGACACTCATATTATCATTCACTTTCGCTTTCATTAATACATAGAATGGGATAACTACATCGGACTTGATCCCATCTTTAGATATTGGTATGTAGGAAACTCTCAACATAATGGGATATTTAAGACATCCATCCTACCTAGCTAACATCAAAATATTAAATATTATTATTCTCAAGTACCTTAATAATATGTAAATCTAGTGTTTACATACAAATCAATCCAAAATAGGTCACAGATAATGAATCAAGTTTCATCTACATAGGAACAAACCTTTCAAACTCAAACACATCTACTCCCAAAAGTTCACATTAATCCCTACACAAGGACACTAGAAGTAAAATTAGGACACTATCACAATGTGTTAATATCAAAGTCATCACACTACTATCAAGGAGGATTTATGACACCTAGGTCTTGTTAATGACTCCCTGATCAACTTTTGTGCTAGTTTGTATTCTCTAGATCATCTATCTCAGTTAGTTTTTAGATAAGTACTTATTTGTGTTTCATTCATTGCTATTTTTAGAAATATTATATTAGGTTAATTATTATACAAATAAATGGTTGTATTTATTGCATATCTCTCCCCTAATTTACTATAGTCATACCCTTTAACAACCTAAGTTTTTCATCTCATAATCCATTAAAATTTAAATCAAATAATTTCTATATAAATGTTTCATAACTCAAGATAAAGATATGAAAAACCAAGACATATCTGTAAATCACAATAATTGAATGAAGACAAATCTAGATACACATTTACAAATCTAGATCAAGATATGAAAAACCATGACCTAATTATAAATAATAATGAACTAAATAAAGATAACCAATTAATAAAAGACATATTAAATAAATCAACCAATTCACTCATAAAGATGCAAGTAAAATTAATAAGAAAACAAGTAATCATCATTGTTTAAATTTGGAAATAAGGTGTTATAATTGTGTTTCAACCCCTAAGTCTAGGGAATGTTGGATATGAAAGTGTGACAAATGTTGATAAAGGGGGATGAAATAAGAAGTGGTTGAGTATACCTAGGATACCCAATGTATCCAAACACTACCAACATAGTCTATTTTGGACTTCAAGCCAATGTAGTTCTCCCAAAAAATGGGAGTGAAGAAAAGTGATGATAATAGTGAGGATGAAAGTGTCATAAAAACATTATACAAATGACTTGTAAAATGGAAAGATCACAGGGTAATTGGCTCATAGAATGGATAGAGCGTAGAATAATTAGCTCAAAAAATAGTGAGTGCAATAATTACCTCCCAAAATGGAAAAAGTTATTAAGCATGGGATATACTGAGAAGGGGGGTGAATTAGTATATCATATATCTAATAAATATTTTATTTATTAAAACTCTACTTAACCATACATTCAAGTTATGTAGTAAAACTAAAACAATAACATGCATGACGAGAGAGAGAGAGAGAGAGAGAGAGAGAGAGAGAGAGAGAGAGAGAGAGAGAGAGAGAGAGAGAGAGAGAGAGAGAGAGAGAGAGAGAGAGAGAGAGAGAGAGAGAGAGAGAGAGAGAGAGAGAGAGAGACCAAATTTTTACGTGGAAACCCAAAGTGGTAAAAACCATGGAAAATAATCTCAAGTATATGAATAAGCACCAACTCAAATTACAAAGTTCACAAGCACCAACTTGTAGGAGCACCAACCCTTTTGTTGAGCACTAACACAATAACTATTTGTGAGCACCAACCCCTTGCAACTATTTGTGAGTACCAACCCATAGGAGCACCAATCCCTCTTGTGTATAAAAACGCAACTATATCTCAATGTTACTTTCTCAACAAATGATATAACTCTACAATATCTCTTTTTATTCTCTCTTCTTTTATTATATAAAATAATTACAAACCATGTACTCTCTTGCATATTAGAAATTTCTTCTAAAGCCTTTCTTTATAGATTTTCAAATGAACTTTGGCATTCACCATTTGTGACCTTTCACTCCTCATGGAAAAATGGTTCCAAACTTCTATGGTCCTTAAAATCCTTGTATTTTAAAAGTCACATGGTGACCCTTCATAAGCAAATGCATCCTTTCATCTTTTGTTTTTATCTTGGTGACCTTTCAAATTCCTTAAGGTGACTCTTCATGGAAAAATTCACCTTACCCTCTTTTGTCTTCACTTGGTGACTCTTGGAATTCCTCAAGATGACTCTTCATGGGAAAATGTGTCCCATTCTTCTTTTGACATTACACCGTGACTCTTTGACATCTCCATGGGTGTTCTTTTGAATTTTATGCAACTAAAAATATATTTCTTAATATTAAATAAATATCAACACATTTTATAAAAAATAAAAACATAAAAACCACCTTTAGACAATAAATTTTATGGGGACTTTATCACCAATGCTAGACCTTTGACATTAATGATAATATTTTCAACAAGAGTGTGGAATAATTGGCTCTAAAATTCATGATAGTGTAGAATAAATAGCTCACAAAAGGGGAGAACATTTAATAATTAGATTACAAAATATCAATAGCATAGAATTTGAATGTGAAAAATATCAAAAATATGGGATGATGAAACTAGGAATGATGGTGATAATGATGGTGATGATTGTGATAGTTTATATGAACCAATAAACCCCACATATCTTAGTGTTGCATGCATATACTATGTTGTCAATAAAAATTTCACCCTAAGGAGGTCTACTCCATCCTCCTTCAAATTTATGTATCATGGTAACATCTCTCAAGTTGCAGGTGACCTATGGGAGAGAAGTGTCTCTAGATTTAAGAGATAGCTCCCTTGCACCACACCTACAACTAACCACTAGTATACTTGATTCAAAATAAAAGGGATAGAAGGATATTAACACTAAATTAACATAGGTGATGAACCAATATTAAATACACAAGACTAAATGGACTTTCAATATGAAAGATCAATTTAAAAAATTAATCTCAATACCCAATGTTATTCTAAAAAAAATGTTTCAACATGAAGTTATTATGCCATTTATTTCTCAAGGTAGATGAATATAAGGTATTATTATATACACTATTAATCTTACTTACACTTAAAGAAACACAAAAAAGCTAACTAAACTTCATGTGAGCTGTTAGAAAGTATATTACTTTCACAAAGCATGACAAAGTGGGATGATCACAAAGAGAGATAACTATCACTTTTCATTCAATCATTAACTACTTCATACACATTTTTAAATTGAGAAATTAAAAATTATATTTAAATATTTTATTCAAAGGTAAAACAAATACTCAAACTAGCAAGGCTTCACCATATGAGATGTGGATATCTTACAAGACCAAAAGTAACAACTTATATATATAATTAAGGAAGAGAGAGGGGTGTAGTAAAAGGAGACTTCCAAGTTTTAACCATGATTTAAAATAATAAAGAATTTGTATAATAGTCCTAACATACATACAAATCTATGTGTCTCTCTTTTAAACATACTCCATTCTCCAAGTGGCATAAGAGTTAGAAACTCATCTTGATACCTTCATCCTGTTATTGAAAACTACCCTTCCTTGCATAATAAGAGTGAAACAATTGATTTTAAATCATAAATTCACCATGAATTACTTCATACCTTCTCATTTGAAACTTTTCATTCATTTATAAACTCCTTTTATTTGGCATTCTAGTAGTAATCATCATTTATATGCATAGGTGTCTTGAAACTCTTTATTTCACAAGCCTAGCTTTGTCCAAGTGGCTCAAAACATGATTTAATATTAATTATATCTCTATTTATGTCATTATAATATCTTATCATACCTAAAAATATCAATTTTGGTTCCTAGATCAACTCCTAAGTCTCCATTTTGCTCCTTAAGCTCTCATTAGGCCTATTTTCTTTGTATCCCTAAAAAACTGTAAAAATACTTTTCTATGATAGTGGAAAAATGGTTATAAAAAATAAGGTGCATATTTTAGTACCTAATATGTCTTTAAAAATCCATTCCAAGTTTCAAATTTAGACTGTAAGTCGAAGTGCCTTTTTCTACTATTCTCTCTCCTCAATTAGGCCTCCTTGCATAAAACCCTATTTTTTTGCTCTAGAATTATCCCACACATTTTAAACCACCAAAAATAATTTTATTAACTTTAATTACCCTATCAACAACCTCCATGTCAAATTTAAGGCCCTCATACCTTATGGAATTGTGAGAACCATAAACTAACCTTACAATCTAATCTCTTTTTAGGCTTGTTTAAAACTAATTGCTTAGGAAAATGAGATTTTTTGGATCAATTATAGTATTTACTATGATTTGTTTTTTTTAAATAAGTGTAAAACATCCCAAATGACCTCTCCCAGCTATTAGCAAGTTCTTCATTACTCAAAACACCAAAAATAATGTAAAATAGTGCATTTATTACAGATTATATAACTACAAGTATAGATAAATTACTCATGTAAAATCCACATGGAATCATAATAAACATCCATGAATTTTTAGGGGTAACCTAGGTTATTTAATGTAATTTATAAGCTCATATCTCTTAACTGATCATTACTAGGGTTTTAGGAATGTTTTATGCATGTTTAAGTCTTAATGATTATTCATAAATAACATATCATCTTTCTCTCACATAATGAAAAAATAAGGAATTTAATACCCCTATAACACCTCCAACCACCATTCATCCCCATTCACCATGTCAATAAAGATGTGATCAAAATTTGGTGCCACTCTGGTGGCTGAGTGTGTATTTGAGAGGGGTTTGCGTCCTTAATCCATGTTCAGGAAGGTCAAGGATATAAAGCACAAAAAATACCAAAATTTTATAGTGTAGAGACATAATTACCATTTTATAAGACCACATATATCCATGCATTATGTTCATTATTCTACCAGGCAAGACAAGATTATTCTTGAATAACAGTTTGGTGTGAAAGGAGCTTGAAGAAGTCATAAGGCCAAATTGGTACTTTTATTGACTTACCCAATCCATGGATGGTATTTAAAAATATTTTATTTGTCAATTAACCTTTAAAATACCTGATAATTCAAATTTAATTCCAATTAAGTCACTATTTTTCATGATTGCACCTATGGTCTGCATGTGTTTAGTCTTACGCTTGTTAGACCTAGATAGGGATTGTCTTCATCTCATCACTTGTTATTAGATATAAATATATAAATGAGATATTGATGACAATATGAATCCATTTACAAATTTATTTCCTTTCATCATACCTCTCACATAGCTTTAACCTTATCATAAAATCAAATGCTTCTTATGAACCTAGGCAAGCTTGTGTATCCATTTGACTGTGTGGGTAGGGTTCAAGGCTCTATTTAGTAATACTCCTCATTTTTATTTGATTTATAATCACTTAAAATATTTTTTTATGCATTAAACATTTCCTAATATATATTTTAATTCTTTATATGCATTTTCCCCCTTCCTCAGGGTTGAAACTATGCTATTGACCTCATAACCCATATGTGTTCATGAGCTATATATATGGGGTTTAGAGATGTTGATATAATAATATTATATAACCTTTATCCCTAATAATTTGACTTCAAAATAAGTATTGGGGTTTTTTCATCTAGTCTTCAAAGCCCCAAACCAATCACTATGCATTTGATCTTTTCTTCAAGCCTATAAACTATCCACTTACCTAAACAACTTCTAGGTGGCTATAGGATAGTTTAATTGTGTTCTTTGTTTAAGACCCTGATTTTACACCAACGATCATCTCAATGAATTTTTAATATTTTTTATAATCTATCACCTTTCTTTGCACTCAAAAGTCACTATGACTTCACAACATACAATACCCTTCTTACTCCTATTTAAGCCTAACTGTAGGTGTTAATTGGAAAAGGGTTTGAAAATGAGCATTCAAATTATCTCTCTCAACTCTATTATTGATACTTTGAAGAATTAAATCCTTTTTTAGAGTTCCTTATCACTTTCTCACAAGGTTTAATGGCTACTTCATGAAATTTTCATACATTTTCCTTCTTAATTCTGTACACAGACTTGCATATATACATTAAGGTTGCAAACTCTATCTTCTTGACCATCTCTAAACTTGTAAAGGTTTAGGTGATTTAAATGATTTGTATCCTATACATTTATTTAATTGGGTTAAAATTCTTGGTTTAACCTTATTTATTTTGGAAGATAATTAACTTCAAGTCTAAAATGAGGACCTACATGTCTAGGGCTTGTAGGTATTTATTTTAGTTGTATGGGATACAAAGATAAATTTTTGATTATTTAGAAACTTTGGTGTTTCATAAAAAAATTTAACCTTATCTAAAGCCTATTAGTATCTTATATACCCTATAACCAAACATTATTTCATATTCAACTTACCAATCTTGTTCATACAGGCCTGCACATATAGTCAACTCATGTGTAAGGTCTGTGTTTGAGAGTTAGAGTTTTTTCATTAACTTATGTTTTTTATGGTGGTAGTCAGGGGTATTTAAAGTTAATTTGGTTGTTATAAAATGAACTCAACATAGTTTCACTAATTTAACACTCTTAACATGGACCTTAAACACCATGAAAGCTCACTTACAAGTTTACATACTTGTGAGTGAATGAAACACCTTATAAACTTATTTGAGAGTAAAATTTGATCTTTCAATATCAATTTATTATAATTAAAACCTCATAAAATATAAATTTATAATTATACATTGGTTTGTTATTGACACTTAGGTCTAATATTGATATTCAAACCTCTAGAAGACCATTTATGCATAGACCATGCTTTAAAAAAAATAAAAAATGGTTCTTCTTGAAGGACTATTTGTAGAGAGATACTTATAAAGAGATAACACATGAATTATGGGTGAGTGAGGATGGTTTTCATGAAATTTGAAGTGTTTTAAACCTCTAAAAGTGATAAACATCTTAGACAAGCCGGAAATATACTTGTAGTAGGATGATATGCCTACACACTTAAAACACTTTTCTTCTTGTTGAAGACACTTGAGAAGATTGATTTTATTGATGAAACTCAAATTGAAAGGATATATTTGACCTCTAAAAACATCCCTCAAAATCATTTTTATCCATAAAATTTTAATGTGGAGAAATAAGAACATAATTAGAGCCTACTTGGATGGACAAGGCATAATAACCTACTCTCAATCTTAGTGATTGTTCATAAAGTATTGAAAATGAATATGTAAACCAATGAAAATAATTTTAATATAATTAGGACCCCTAACAATGTCTAAAGTTTTATCTCCCAAATTTCTCTGTCCTGGTCATACCATCCACTTGAATTTTGCCTTTTTGAGCTTCTAAAGGCAACGATGGAGGAGAGAGTGTGTCTAATGCATATGTATGACCTAAAGATTTATAAAATGTGTAATATGAATTTTATAATCCCAATAGAAAATTTAAGATCTTCCAAGTCTATACAAGTGAGTGAAACTCCTTAAGCATTAAAATTCAAGATTCTAACTTTCATCTAAATTATTTATGGGTGTGGTAGTTATGTAACCTATACAAGGTAATTTTAAAGTGTATTTTATGTATTTTTAATATTTTTTGGATTTGACAGACATTGGAGTTATCAAAAATCATTTTTCCTTATAAAACACCACCTTAAAGTTCACAAATAAACCTTAAACTCTTTAAAACATCATGAAATGCTTGTCTAAGTTAATTAAGGATTTAGATGACCTATAAGGACACCTAAGTACCTATTACATCACTTGACCAAGTTTCATTTCACCAAGACAAAACTAGACCATTACAAGACCAATATAAGACATTACCTTAATTTCTCCAAAATTACCTTAAACAATGATTATAAGGTTTTAGGAATACTTTTCAAATGATATTAAGGAATGTCAAAGATATGAAAAATAATTTTAAGACATAAAAGGAAATGTTTCCCCTATAGGTGTTGACATTTTGACCTTGGGGGTCAAAATTGGTTAATAAAATGGCAATTCATGGTGGTAACATGCCTACTATACTAATTAGACCAATAACCTTATCATTCCAATGGGAAATGGAGTCATTATAAATTTGTTTTAGACTTGAACATACCTTAAACATGATAATATACACTGATTTAACCTCCAATCACACAAATAAGGATAATCAACACCAAACAAAGTAAGAAAACACACACATGTGTTATGCATCACTTAGGGAACACAACAAATAAGTAAGTAAACTACTATATACAAACTAACCTACCAAGATTGATTATCTTAGATCAAAAGGGAATATTTTTACATCATCCTATTCATGAGTATTTATGTGAAATAAACATCCCCTTAGACGTTTGCTTGGTTGAATTCAGTTGTTTCTTGGTTGCCAATCCTCTTGGGAGTTTTTCAAGTGAATCATCACCATCAAACATATTCCCCATGAATACAAATTCATCTTGATATTCAACCTTTATATCATGTTGATGTTTTATGATAGGATAACTATCTAATGTGACCATAACTACAACTTCAAATTTTGATGACTCTTTAGGATCATGTTTGTCAATGTATGAAATTTGATCAACTTCCTCTTGGACATGTTTACTTAAAGGTACAAGTTGGTCATCTAAACTCAAGAATTTTTTTTAAAGTTCTTCCTAAAAGGAAAACTCTTCTTGGTCACTTGAAAGTATGTCAATTTTTATCCCATTCTTATCATTCTCTTTAGGGACAATAGGATCATCAAATGATTCAATTAAAACATGGTCCAGCTTAGTTTTGACTTCCTCAATATCAGCCACTTGATCATGATGCTCAACATGGATAGTAACCAAAATGTTTTCATGAGAACTTACCTCATACTCAGATGAAAATTAATTAAATTACACCATGTCATCATTAATTTATTTAGCATGTACTTCGTGCTCCATCCTATTAGTTTCTTTTTATTTCTCTTCAAGGAATTCATCACTATAGAGCACTTCAAGCTCTCACATGAAGTTAGGGTTTAACTATTCCCATGAACTCTCTTCATCCTTCATATCAATTACTATCACCACTTCCTAATTATTTATTGAAGCTACAAATTCAATAATATAATCTTGAAAGATTATCTTCTATGGTTCTACTAAACTTAACTCCTTTAACTCTTTCTTGCCATAAGAGATGGGTTCATCATCTTACATGAAGAAATGCAATTCGAAGCAAAAATTTACCTCTCCCTCAGCTCTTTTCTTATTTATTTTTAAATTAAACCTCATATTCTACACTAAATACCATAGGATATTTTTGGAAAAAAGAGAGGGTGGGAGGGAAAGAGGACTATTTATATTATTGAAATTTGACAATCTATACTTCTAACTCAAGGTTTTTAATTTAGCTTATTGGAATATTCTTGGAGAGAGGGAGAAGGATTAATTAGATTAAATTATAGCATCTTCTCTCTCTCTTGGTCTTTGGTAGGCATATGAGAATATTCAATCACAAGAGTTGGCATGATGTAACTAGGAGTCATAGTCCATGAAGCCTTCCAAGATGGAGTGATCTTGGGTTCCTTTGGATGGGTGAATGTATCTTGCAAAAGGCTTGGAATCAAAGGAGGTGGACTAGGAATAAGAGATGATGATTGAGATTGTATGGGTTTTATATATATTTTTCCATCTCACTAGCCTACTTTCTATGAACTAAATTACATCCTATATCTGTAGTCTTTCACTTATTAAGACATATTGATTTTCATTTTCAAATAATGCCCACTCACCTCTTTCAAAAATTAATGTCTATTTTAACTTTTTTAAGGAGGATAATAGGAAAAAGGTGCGAAAGATCAACTCTTTTATCCATCTTCCTCATATCTATTTCATTCTTTTTCAATTTTATAAGTAGTTGATTATCTTTTTATCTTATATCTTGAATTAGTCTAGCTCTAGAATCTTTCTCAAAATTCAACTCTTGATGATAAAAAAATTTATGATATTCAAGATCTTCTTGTTGCTTATATTTTTCCCTCATCCTATGAATCTCTTTCATTTCCTTCTCAAATTCAAGGATCACATTTCTATTACTTTGTTTAGGATGATTAGGAAGATAATGATCTTAACAAGGCTAGTTAAAACTATGCATAGGAGGAGGAGGGGAATAAATTATATGACAAGGTTGGTATAGAATTAAAAGGATAATTGAGGATAATAAATGAACATGGTCAGTTTCATATGAATAAATTTTTAAGTGTGGGATATGCATTTTCACCAAATTATGATTGATAATACATACCGATCTCTAATTTTTAGGCACTTAGACTGCTTATGCCTATTGTAGTTCATTCAAAGTTGCCATCAATGTTTGTTAAATGCCTCTAAAGGTTGATAGGTAAAATAAAAACACCAATAATTATTAAAAAAATTTATACCTTAGTCCCATTGGGTATGTTAAAAATTTTATCAATAAAATTTGCCCTCTAAGGAGGTTTACTCCAACCTTATTCAATTTTATGTAACATGGAAACATCTCTCAAGTTATGGGTGATCTATGGGAGAGATGAGTCTCTATATTGAAGGGTTATCTCCCTTGCACAAATCCTAAATCTAACCACTAATATACTTGATTTTAAATAAAAGGGATAGAAGTAAATTAACACTAAACTAATAGAGGTGATTCACCTAGATTAACTCTACAAGACTACTTATACTTACACTATGAAAGACAAATTTACAAAATTGATCTCAGCACCCAAGGTTATTTTTAAAAAAGTTTTTCAATATGAAGGTAAGATGCGATGTATTTATCAAGGTAGATGAATAGAATTTCTAATTATAGACACTATTACTCTTCCTTACACTTAAAGACACATAAAAAAACTAACTACACCTCATATGACTTATTATAAAGAAGATTACTTGCACAAAGCATGAGAAAGTGAGATGAACATGAGGGGAGATAACTATTAGTTACCATTCAACTATGAAAATATTCACATAGTTAAATAAGAACTTGAGAACTTAAAACTAGATTGAAATATTTTATTCAAAGGCAAAATAGTATTCAAATTAATAAGGATTTGTTATACCAAATATGGATATCTTACAAGGCTAAACGTAGCAAATTATATAGATAATTTAGGAAGAAAGAGAGATGGTCATAGTAGAATAAGACTCCCAAGTGTCCACCATGAGTTAAACAAAGAAAGGATTTGTTTAAAATTCCTAATAGATTTATAAATATATGTGTCTCTCTTCTAAATATACTCCATTCTCTAAGTGTCATAGGAGTTATAAACTCAACTTGACACATTAATCATCTTCTTGAAAACTACCCTTGATTACGTAAGAAGAGTGACAAATGAGATTTTAAATCATAAATACACCATGAATTACTTTATTCCTTCTCATTTGACACATATAATGGATTTATAAACTCCTCTAATCTATCATTTTAGTAGAAATCATCATTCATATGCATAGGTGTCTTAAAAATATTCATTCCCATGCCTATCTTTGTCCAAGTGGCTCAATAATGTAACTCATCTTCTCCAAGTCACTCTATCTCCATTTATGGACTTAAAATATCTTATATAAACATTTCATTTTGTTTCCTTTATCAACTCTCAATGCTCCATTTTTCTCCTTAATCTCTCATTAGGCCTATTTTCCTTATAACCTTAAAAAACTTGTAAACCTACTTGTTTAGGATAGTGTACAAATGTAATAAAAAAACCAATGGAATATTTGAGGACCCAATATGTATTTATAATTTTATGCCAAGTTTCAAGTCTAGACTCTGAGTGGAAGTACCTTTTCTTGCCTTTCTCTCTCCTCAATTAGGCCTCTTTACCTATAACCCTATTTTATTATCCAAACATATAGCACACATGTAAAACCACCCAAAATAATTTGATAAACTTTACCTGTACTATCACCAACCTCCATGTCAAATTTGAGGCCCTAAGATCTTGTGGAAGTACCATGAAATGTCCTTACAATGTGGTTTCTTATTAGGCATGTTTAAGACTGCTTTGAAAAACGAGCTTTGTTGCATCACTTCTAGGATTTATTTTGTAAATTTATAGTCTTTAATAGGTGTAAAACATAACAAATGACCACTTCCAATAGTTTTAAAGCTATTTATTGCTCAAAACCCCTATAAAACACCAAAAATTATGAAAAATAGTGTATTTATTAAATTCCATACAACTAAAAGTACATATAAATTACTCATGGAGAACCCACTTGGAGTCCTTAACAACATAAAATTAGTTTTAAGGGTAACCAAGGTCATTAAATGAACTTTAGAAGCTCATTTCTCTAAACTAGTCATTACTAGGGTTTTAGGAGGGTTTTAGGCATGTTTCATTCATAAGGATTGTATAAATAAAATGTCTCATTTCTTTCTCATAATGCCACAATAAGGAATTATAGGGACCCATATAAAAATATGAAACACCATTAATCCCCATGAACCTTTTCAAGTAAGATGTGAGCAAAAGTTGGTGCCATTCAGGTGGTTGAGTATGCATTTGAGAGGGGTTTGCATTCT
Source organism: Torreya grandis (assembly GCA_037957365.1). Classification (NCBI taxonomy): domain Eukaryota; kingdom Viridiplantae; phylum Streptophyta; class Pinopsida; order Cupressales; family Taxaceae; genus Torreya; species Torreya grandis. Next base: position 1,665,748 of record JARHVA010004127.1, read on the forward strand.
TAAGTCATATTCATGAAATTCATGGATCTAAAATAAAAATAAATACCAAAAATTTGTATTTTAGAGACATAATTATCATATATAAAACCAAAGTATCTCCATGCATTAGGTTCATGATCCTACTAAGCAAGAGAAGACTATTCTTAAATGACAGTCATGTATGAAGGGAGATTGAAGAAGTCTTAAGGCCAAATTGGAACTTATATTAAATTTACCTATCCATGGATGTTATTTATAGGTAATTTATTTTAAATTAATATTTAAAATACTTTATAAATCAACTTTACTTCCAAATAATTCACTATTATTCATGATTACACCTATGGTCTACAAAAGTCTAGTCTTAGGCTTATTAGACCTATACAGGGTTTATCTTTATCTCATACCTTGTTATTAGGTATAAATAAATAAATGAGATATTTATTACACTATTAAAACATTTAAAAATTAATTTAATTTTCTTTTACCTATCACATAACTTTAACCTTCCTAGACAAATAGATAATTCTCATGAACCTACGTAGGCCTATGTATCCATTTGACTATGTAGGCAGGGTTCAGAACTTTGTTTAGTCATACTCATCATGTTTATTTGATTTATCATCACTTAAAATAGTTTTATATTCATTAAACATAACCTATTATATATTCCAATTTTTTATATGAATTCTACCCCTTCCGTAGGCTTGAAACTAGCATGTTGATCTCATAACCTGTAGGTACTCATGAGATGTGTATATCAAGTTTAAAGATGTTGATATGATCATATTATCTAGAATTTATACCTAATCATTTTAATTATAAATTACTACTATCATTTTTTCATATATTTATCTAATCCTCAAACCAACATCTATGCATTTTATCTTTTCTTCAAGTTTATAACCTATCTACTTACCAAAGCAACCTATAGGTGGCTATAAGATAGTTTGAATGTCTTTGTTTAGGACTCCAATTTCACACCAATTATAATATCAATGAATATATAATATTTTTGATAATATATAAAATTTATTTTCACTCTCAAGTCACTATGATTTTATAACCTACAATACTCTTCTTACTCCTCTCTAAGCTTGACTATAGGTTCTTATTGTAAAAGGGTTTGAACATGAGCATTGAAATTAGCTTTATCAATTCCATTATTGATACTTTGAATAATTAAAACCTCATTGAGAGTTACTTATCAATTAATCACAATGTTTATTTTCTACTTCATGACATTTTTAGACCTTTACCTTATTAATTCTATACACAAACCTATGTATATACATTAAGGCTATAAACTCTATGTTATTGATCATCTATAGATTTGTAAAAGTTTTAGGTGATTTAAATGATTTAAATATTGTACCTCATATGCATTTATTTATTATTCCTACTTGAACCTTATTTTTTCTAGATGATAATTAACTTTCATTCCAAAATGAGGACCTAAAGGTCTGGGACTTGTAGGTCTTCATTTTATTTGTATGGGATGCAGAGATAACTTCTTGAGTCTTTAGACACTTTGATTATTCATCAACATTTTTTACCATTTTATAACACCTATGAATAACTTATATACCCTCTTACCAAGCATTATTTCATCTTCAACTTGTCAATATGGTATGTACAAGCCTGTACATATAGTTAGTTCATGTGTAAGGTATGTTTTTGAGAGTTGGAGTCTTTTCATTCACTTATGATTTTGATGGTGGTAGTGAGGGGTATATTAAGGTAATATGGTTATTTTAAAATTAACTGAAGATATTTTCACTATTTTAACACTCTTAAATTGGACCTTATATCCCATGAAGGCTCACTTACAGGTCTATAGACTTGTGAGTGAATGAAGCACCTTATAACCTTGTTTAAGAGTAAAATTTTAATTTCAATTTCACTTTATTAGACTTAAAACCCCATAAAATATTAATTTACCATTATAAATTAGTTTATTATTTCCACTCAAGGCCAAGATCTATATCCAAACCTGTAAAATACCATTTATGCACAAACCATGTTTTTTAAAGAACAAGACATGGTGCCTCTTGAAGGACTATTTGCAGAGACATACTTATGAAGAGAGAACACATGAATTATGAGAGAGAGGATATTTTTCCTAAATTATTAAATTTTTTAAACCTATAAAAATTACAAACATCTTATACAATCCAAAATAAGACTTGAAGTAGGATGATATGCCTAGACACTTAAGACACTTTTACTCTTTTTGAAGACACATGAGACGATTGAGTTTCTCGATGAAACCTAAATTTAAAGGAGATATTTTACCTCTAAAAATATCCCTCAAAACCATTCTTTTCCATAAAATTTTTAAATGGAGAAACAAGATCAAAATTAGGACCTACTTGAATGGGCAAGGCATAGGGACCTACTATCACCCTTACTGATTATTCATAAATGAGGGGCCATTAATATACAAGAAAATATCACTATTTTAAATCTTATTATGACCCATAAAAATGTACAAAGTTTTATGTCCTAACTCTCTCTCCTAGTCATACCATCCACTTCAATTTTGCCTTTATAATCTTATGAAGGCAATGATAGAGGGGAGAGAGTGTCTAATGTATCTGTATGACTTAAAACTTTATCCAAACTTTGAATATGACTTTTGGAATCCCAATGGACACTTTAAAACTATTTTTACCTATAATAATATCTTCCAAGTCTGTATAAGTAAGTGAAACTCCTTTAGTGTTGAAATCAATATTTTGACTTACATATGTATTCTAACATATGTGACAATTATGTAATACTCCAAGGTCCTTAGAAAGTGTCTTTTATTAATTTAAGGATTCTTTGTCTTTGAGACACATTAGAGTTAGTAAAAACCATATCTTTCCTTATAAAACACCATCTTAAAGTTCATAAATGAACCTTAAAATCTCCAAACCATCATTAAATCATTATATATGTGGATTATTAATTTAAATAACCTTAAAGGACACCTAAATACCTATGACATAATTTTACCAAGTTTTATTGCACCATGATAAGAATAGACCACTAAAAGACCAATATAAGACATTACCTTTATTTCTCCAAAATTATTTCCAAAATTACCTTAAATAATGATAATAAGGTTTTATGAAGACTTTTAAATGATATTAATTAATTTCAAAGGTATGATAAAAATTATCAAGACATAACAAGAAATTTCCACCTATATCTATTGACATTTTGACCTTGGGGGTCAAAACTGGTCAATAGTTTGTTGAACCTCAAGATGATATAGTTATCCAAAATATGGGAGTGTAATGGAAAGCTGGAAAATTTTATTAAAATTATCACTATTTAATGAAATATACCCTCCCATGACATAGGCAAACACCTAGGTGAATGGGATAATGATAATTGTAATGACAAAATTTGATTGAATTTAGTGGAGAAGTCAAGATTTGGATAAGAGTTTTCACACCTATGAGATGTTCAATGTAAATGGATTCCATCCACATGATACTCAAATAGTGATACAAGAACATAACCAAGATGGAAAACCTATATCAAATAGGATGAAAAATAGGTAAAATATTTTGTGGTTTTAAATCTCCTTTTGGGATTTTATGATTTCTAAATGTTTAGGATTTTGGCATTTTTTGATGTTTTTAGGGTTTTTGGAATAAAATATGTACAATATTATTATTAAAGTATAATGTATGTGGGAATAGAATTTTTTTTTACAAAGAATCATATATCAAAAGGAAAACAACCTTGTTTAAGTGTCTAATAGTGAATTAAGATGTGAAAAGACTTTCATTTAATATAAAATTAGGGATAAAAATAAGTGACATTGAATGGGGAAAAATATTATCAAAGACATAAAATAAGATGTTGTAAGGAATACCAAGAAGGGATACCATTCCAAAAGACTTTTATGTTATTAAATTGTGCCTACAAATATGTGTTGATGTGACCAAATATAAATTGCCCATTGAGCTCTTCTTTGAATCCACCTGCAATACTTGTAGGTCATAATCAAGATCAATATGATAATAAGATGTAGGAAAAAGATAAGGATTTTCTAAAGAATGGAAAATGGGATGAAGGGGAATAGGAAAGGATGAAAATTTAATGCCATAATAATGTGCTCTTATAGACAATTTTCAATCAAATCAAGCATAAAATCGCTTGAGATGCATAATGCTCATAGGCTCATCTATCTCTTGCCCATTTGGTGTAGCATCATGTCTACTTGAGAGCCATCATTTATTGTGATATTTAACAAAATTATCCAATTAGGATAAAATTTATATTTATTTTCATGGTAAATGTTGGTGTTTTTATCAATCTCTTTTAACACAAGATCAAAAACTATAAAATATTTAGAAATGGTGTGTTTGTTAAAACTATAGAGTACTTAATTTCGATATGATTTGAGGTGACTCAATATAACTATCCATTTCTCATCTAATAGTTCCATCTCTTAATATTGATATAATATATTATATTCATCATCAATGATACCCTAAAATGAAATACATAAAGATGACAACTCAATCTCAATAGTAAGAATATATTCGGATCCAAAGACAAGGAAATAGGATGTTACACATGTAAGGGTGTGAATATTGGTAAAATAAGTCCATAAAGTAAGGAATAATTTTAATTTAAATTGAAACCAAATTTTTTGATGATATTATTAATAAATTTGATATTATTATTATGATATGCCTCATATTGGTCATTACCTTAAGGGTAATATGGAGTTGACCATTTGTGGTTGATATGATATTGTGCATAGAGGGATTTCACATCCTTATTCTTGAAGGAATTTCCATTATAAAATTTAATGATAAAGGGAACTACATAGTGGAAAATGAGTTGATTTAGAATGAATTTAGATATCTACCTATTGGTTACATAAGTGTGAGGAATTGCTATCACCCAATTAGTAAAATATTTGGTCATAGTCAGCATGTGATTATGGACATATAAATTAGGATTTATCACGCCTCTAAGATCAATCTTCAAAGTAGAAAATGGCTAAGGAAATGTGATAGGATAAACTCTTTTGAATGATTATGAATTAAATCATCATGATTTTGGCAAGCAAGGCACTTCTTTACATAAGAACATGCATCTGATTCCATGGTGGGCTAATAATATCCTATATAAAGGAGTTTCTTATAGAGGACCATTCTTCTTATATGGGCCCCAAAAATACATTCATGCATGAATTTAAGTACTAATTCATATTCACCCTAGTTTAAGAAACAAAGTAGCATCCCATCATAGCCTCTATGATAGAGTGTATAATCAATTAAAGTGTAATGAGATACCTTATAAATGATGGATACTTGTTAATTAGGTGATAGGTTAATAAGAAAAATATGGTCTTAGAGGTAGGTATATACATATTGGTACCAATGAGAATCGATAACAATAACATCACATACCATTTTTGAATTTGGACAACTATAAGTTGTCATAAGATTATTTTCAACGAAAAAATGATATTTATGAACATGAAAATACATTTATATCACTTAATCAATAGTGGACATTGAACCTATTGACTAGTTATTGGCTCTTGGTATTTTATCAAATTGAATGCATTAAAATTGTTATTTAAGACTATCAACCATGCCTTTTTGGGGCACACACTTATTATCTTTATTTTGATATTGATATGTAATATAATTGATAATTAATTATGAATTTCCATAAAAAACCAACTATTGAATCTTCCACTGCACTATTAGGTAAAGACATACTATGAGTGCCTTATATTTTTAAATATTATTGGTGCATGGAAAACCAATTCAAAATGCCTTAGGAATGATATTCTCTATGTCATAATGAATATAATACCTACTCATAAACTAAAATATGTGAATGAACTATTGAAATAAAAATGTCATCGATGGTTTTATTTGAGAGTGAAGATAAAGTCATTGGGGAAATGAATGTCTAAAGGAATCATGTCCAATAAAGGTTCCTCAAAAAGTTGGTCTTTAAGTACTAGACCTTTGATGTCCTTCTAATTAGTATATTTTAGGTCAAACTCACTTAAGAACATAATCCATTTATCCATATAACCTATCAATGTTATTTTTGATAGAATATACTTGAGAGGGTCTAACTTTGAAATTATTATGGTCTTGTTGTTTAACATGTAATGATGAAACTTTTGGGCTATAAAATCTAGTTATAAAAATGCTTTCTCAATTACTATATAATTATGATCATAAATGGCTAGTGTCTTACTCAATAAATATACTCCATGTTATTTTCCCTAGTCTCTATATTGGGTTAAAAGTTACCCCAATGAATGTTGAATAGATAAAATATAAATCAATAGAGGCTTTCATGGTGTTGGTGGGGCTAATACTAGTGGATTTTATAGATTAGTTTTTAAATGATTCAACAATAAGAATTACATTGAAAGGGGGTGCCCTTATTTAAGAGGTGATTGAAATGATGGAAATGATAAAGCTATGAGATGAATCTATTAATAGATTAGATATTTACTTATAAGCTATAGAGATATTTAAAATTAGAAGGGGAAGTTATGTGATGTCTTTAACCTTTTTAGGATTAACTTCAATACCTCTATGGTAAAAAAAATAAGCTTATATTTTTTCTTCATATGACTTGAAATACATATTTCATATGATCAAGAATCAATTTATGTTCATGAAGCTAATCAAATATTATCTGAAGAACTTCTAGACATCTTGCACATATTTTTTATTTTTGTAGGATGTAATCAACATAGTCTTAAACAATATTGTGCATCATGTCATGGAAGATTACAATAATTACACATTGATATGTAAAACTAATGTTTTCAAGATGATTAGAATAAATTGGTAATATAATGTTCCCCAAGGTGTGGTGAATGTTGTTTTATGTTGATTTTTTGACACTATTTTTAATTGATTGTATCCTTAAAATGCATGTATGAGGGATAAAATTTCATATACTACCATTGAATTTATGACAATATCAATGTTAGATAATGGAAAATCATATTTAAGACATGATTTGTTGATATCTCTAAAATATGTGCAAAGATGAATGCCTTTAGGTTTCTTTCTGATTGGAAAAATATTAGAAATTCATTCAGAGTAGTTAATGGGTCAAATGAATATTATTTCCAATAAAATTTCAAGTTATTTCTTGAGAAATATAGTAATTTGATGATGTATTTTCCATAATTTATATTTAATATGATCAACATTCAAGTGGAAATAAATATGATGTACAACTAGATATAGATCTATCCTAGGTATATCAACATAAGACCATGTGAGTATGTCAATAAATTCTATACTAATGAAAATGATTAATTCACATTCCTTTGCATGGAGGGACATGCCAAACTTGAAAATTTTGGGATCATTCATAGTACCAATGTCGAATTCAATGGTGTCTTCCATGATAAGTGAAAAATAATCATCCAATATAGTAGGTACTGATGTAAATTTATCTTCTTCATATATTCATGGGCCATCAAGCTCACCCATGTAAGAAAAATTAGATCACCAAAGGAAGGTAATGAACATTAGATAAATTCATGATGGAAATATTAAACCAATAATTCAAATGTATTTTATTCCTCTAAACTAATATTTGAGACAAATATAATTCATGGAATTATAGGGATCTATATTTCTTGAGGAGGATATAAATTTTCTAAATATATTGGTGCCTGGTATAGGTTTTCACCAAGAGGATCATCTTTTAATTTTACCTTGGGCTAAAAGTGCCTCAAAAAGGTTTTCACTAGTAGACCTCACTATTTGATTTGATTTTTTATTTTGACAAAGTAAGCTCACGTGCTCTTCAAAGTAGGCATCATGGTAAAATGTGAAGTCAAATCCTTAATTTTGGTTTCCAGTTGGTAGACTATCTCTAAGGACTAAGAACTTTGAAGTTTTTTATTCATTTTGAAAATTTTCCAATGGTATAATGTGTTTTTTATAATCCCAATCAATTAGTTTAGGTTAATGAAGGGTAAGATGTAAATTTGGAGAAGGTCATGATGGTAAGGATTCCATTTTTATCCAAAAAGTTTCATTTTAGCAATTTCATCTTAAATATTATAATAGGACTTTCAATCACTATCGAGACCATACTCATTAGATGTTAAAGTTGTGTCACTCTAAATATCTAAGGGGTCACTCCCATGTGGCTTATATCCAATACCTCGAGTACCTTAATGTTATGTTACATAAATAGGAACAAGAATACCTTTTTATTTTATCATAAAGCCTTGTCATTTTTATTTATGATGTTCCATGATCCAGTTAAAAATAAGATATTTTGAATTTTGATAACAAGAGGTGAAATCATAATTGTATAACTAGGAATCTTTAAATTTATTGGGTTTATCTTGATTTGAAGAATCCTTTTAGATAAATGGAGGAGTTCATTTATATGAGAATCAATATTTCCATGTCATTCCATCTTGGTCCTACCATGATATTTTGGATATTTTATAAATTTACTAATATTAAATGTGTCTTTCGTACTATATGTGTCAATACCCTTATCCTAAATGGTGAAATGAGAAGAAATTTGGAGAGGTGGAGAAGTATAAGTGGATGCAATGTTACATGTGACAATGTAATTAGACTTAGGAGATTTAGGAGCTTTATTCATTTCATTTTTATGTGTATGCTTAGTGATATTAAAATATATATGTTTACCATACTCAAATTCCAAATGTTTACAATATTGGTATGGTTGTAAATCACTAGGAATATTAACCTCCATTACAAAATGGGGGATTTTTAGACATTGGTTCAATATGAAATGGACTATGTGTACTTCATAGATCCAAGGACATCTAAGAAGTAGATTGTATGTAAGTTTAATGTCAATGACATGGTAGAGGGTATCATCGGTGATAATGCCATTATGGATTGTAAAATAAATAGTACCATGTGATTCTCTTTTGGTATTACCATACACATTGATAGTATGTAATATACCCCAATTTCAATGAGGTTAAATTTAGGGCTAAATTATTGTTTATGAGAAATTACTTGATTTTTATGTGGGAAATTAATACTTTGATGTAAAGAGGTTTATAGTGAAAGGGACCAAGGGATGACTATAAATTTTTTCAAAAATAAGATACTGACTTGGGGATAAATACCTTACAAGTTATTAGAATTGGGTAGATTCAATGTCATTTAGAACTTCAGATTGGTTAAAAATATCTTAAAATATTTTCTTGTGTAATTTAGATGTGAGAAATAGATAAATAATATAAATATATTCTAGCATCTTATTTAATTATTCTAAAAGATAATATTATTTTTTGGTGGAAGAAGGCTGGATTTTAAAGGCAAAGTATTTTAAACTAGATTACTATTTGGATGAGTTGGAGTACCTTGGAGTGTAACCCATGGAAATCAAGTTAAAATAGAATAATCTTGAGTCAGAATAGAAATACTTGAATTAGAAGGAGGAGGTGTAGGCCATAAAATGGCGACTCATGGACATCATGGTGAAATAATGCTATTTCACATAAAAAAATGCCAATAAGATATTAAAGGGGTGGTCTTAGAATAGAAGGGATATCATATTAAGGTGTGCCATAAGGTTTTCATGGATTAATTTTAATATTGGATACATAATTACTTGTAATACGACCTAAAACATTATTCTAGTCATAAGAGACATCAAGGTAGTTTATATAATTAGCTTGGGAATCCTAACCTTGATTATAATTATTATAATTATAATTCTAACCTTGATTATAATTCTAATTACTTAGAGCATGGTTATTATGATTCTAATTTTTTTATTTTTTAATTTAAAATGTGTCTTTGTATATACCCATATTATTATTGTTATTATTATAAGTATAATTATTTCTATCCAACTAAATATCAAAACACTCAAGCAAGTCTTAGATGCAGTAAAAAATTTAATCACACCTATAAATCCCATGGCCCTTGACATGATGGAAATCATAATATTCAATGTCTCTATCTCATATGTGATTTGGTTAGCCTTATTCAAAACATTTGGAGTTTGGCCAATGACCATGCTTTCTATAACCAATTTACATGAATGTTGCCTCCATAGGCTCACCAAGGTCAAAGAAGAATCTTCATTTATATTGATTCTATTAAGGACATGGTCTACAAAATGTGATGGATTGGGTATGTGGAGTATTCTAGAAAGGTAGTGGCTATACCACTTTCACATGTCTTGATTCATTTATTTCACTACCTACACTAATCTTGTTTTTATTAAATACTTTGGGATTCTCATATATTTTTGGTTTCTCTTATGTTGGGGCATGAAGTTGTGCCTAATTTTGAGAATAAATATTAACTAGACCCATGTCTATAAGTTTTTTTGGATATTCACTCCCTTATATATAATGTCCTCCAATATATAAACACAATGATGTATTAGTTTATGAGACACCTCAAAATTAAGATTAGAAGTGAAGATATTTTCTAGTTGTTTATCTAGAAGGTTGTGTAAAATTTGGCTATCCAAACAATTCCATTTCTATAGGTAAGAAGACAAAATTTCCCCACTGATTTATTTAGCATTGCATAAATCAACCATGGTCAACTTGTGCTATAGGTTATAGTCTAAGTGTTTAATAATTGTTTTAGATAAGTCATCAAAGGTGTTGATGAATCAATTTGGTAAGTGAAGAAATCACTCAAAGAAGAAATGACTCAAAGGCTTGTCCACCCAAGTTGTGTGGAAACAAGTGAATTAGATAAATGTTTTTTTAAGGCACTTATTGACATGCAAAGGTGTTCTCTAAGATCACCCCTCCCTTTTTATTTGTTAAATTTGGGTTCCTCAAAGTGAGATAAGAAGGGTAATTGAAGGAAACACATGTAAAATAGTTATGGGAATATCTCATAAAAAATTGTACTTCTTTCCCTACTTCACTTCTTGGAGTCCTAGGATAGTGTCTTTTATCTCTTTAAATTCCTAAAGAATGAGAGTGTTTTGGGATGGATGAAGCATATGTTGTTGAGTATTCAAAGGGGGATTATCTAGGTTTGTATAACTACATGGATTAGGATATAAATAAGTTGGAATGGATACCCTTTATAGTGAGATATTGGGTTTACTCACCCTATAACCAAGATTAAACTATTAATACGGTAATTGATGATAACTAGTATTGGGAAGTGGATTGGAAACATGTTTTTGAGTTGGAGGAATATGTTATCGATATGAGTGAATTTATTACTGAAATATAGTAACATGTTATGAAAGCACTTAGCATAGAAGAGGACTTGTTGATGATTGCTAGGAATTTAAATAGAAGGGATATATTTTGGATTAATAGGTAATTTTTGTTGATTAGTAGGAATTTGACTAAAGGGGATAGATTATAGATTAATTGGGAATTATTTTTTAGGATTTATTACAACTCTTTGTGGTGAGGGATTTGTAACTTATTGTTGAATATTGGTCACACTTTGCTTTAGTGGTAGATTATTGGCAACCTATTGTTGTGGATTAGAATGGATATGATGGTAATTAGAATGGATTTGTTGTAAATTAGATGAATCTTGTTGGGAACTAGATTGGACTATTGTGAACTACTGAGGAGTTTTTGGGAAGTGGAAGGGTTTTTTTGGAATTGGAGGGAACTTGATGTGGATTAGGTAATACTTGTGATGGATTTATTATAGATTATTACAATGAATCTATTGGAGGAGTTTTCTTAGGAATTATGAATGGATCTACACATAATATTAATTGGGTTGATGTACCTCATCCTATGAGTTTTCATTATTCGATAAATATTTGATTTGATAATAATATTAATCATCATATAGAGTGGGGTTGTAAGAAGTCCCACTTTATGTATATTTATGAATTTTTGGATTAATAATATTCATCTTGAATCAATGTTGGATATGAAACTTGATTATTTTTGAAAATTTATAAAATACATTATTTATCACTTCAAAGTTAACTTTCAAATTGAAAGAGTGTGCTTAAGTAAACTTATAATTTTTTATGATATTATAATTCCTCTTAATCAAAGTAGAATCTTACAATAAAATTGTCAATATAAAAGTGTAATTTCTTTTATAATTCAAGTTAATTTTAAAATTTCACAAGTTGTGAAATGTTAAGCGAGTTTTGAGAATTTAAACACCTGATATTAGATTTTCAAAAGTACTTGGATTTTGACTTGATTATTGAATTGGATTGATTTTGATTGTTATATTTATCTTAAGAAGTTAAATTTTGATTTGGTTTGACTCTTGACCTTTAAACTTGGGATTTTTGACTTTGAATTTGTATTTATATTTGGATTTATTTTAATTGACATGATTGACTTAAATTAAATTACTTTAAAGATTAAATTTGAATTTGTAAAGTGTTTGACTTTGACATTCAAAAGAGTTTGACTTTGTTTGAAGGTTGAATTTAATGAATTTTGACTTTGATTCAATTAAAATTTAACCTTTGAATTTTTAAAATGTGTTTTATTTTAGAAGTTGACTTTTCAATAATGTTTGACATGGTTTGAAAGAGTTGACTTGATTTGATTTGATTTGAGATGTTTGACTAGTTAAGAGAGTTGGAATGGTTTTTATCTGAATTAGAATTGGAATCATAGTTTTGATTTGATTTGGAATTTGGATTTAATGCAAAATGGATAAATTGATGGTATAATACTGATAGGGCACCATTTTAGTTGGATAACATAACATTAAAACATGATAAAACTGACTTAAAATTAGGATAGAGTAACACCATTACACACAAATGTGTAATGAAAAAAATTTAGACTGAGAATATTTTTAATTTGTTTGATGTGTAAGGTATGTCATGAAAAATTATTATAATAAAACAAATATTAAAAAAAACACATTAAAAATAAGCTATATCTTTAGTGTAAGAATGGATGTGTAACATGACTATAGCCCATGTATCTACCTACTTCACAAGAAGAAGGAACATATTGATATATTAATCCTCACTTCAAGAGATATGCTTTAAGATTTCGAGGAGGTTGGTTTTCGTCACACTACAAGTAGTTTATGGCCAAAAAGTCTTAATCTAAAATTTTTACAAGGCTTTTCTAAATGGTCCCCAATATACCTTGTAATACATAGGGCTCAAAAAATATCAAAGAATAACAAATAAAAGACAATTATTGGGAGGTTTTAGCCTCCTTTAAGACTAGTTTATCCATGAGATCTCAGTGAAGTGATATTAAAAATTTAGATTTCAAGGGTGATGTCTAATATCTGATTATCAAGGATACAGCCCTTGATTTAATGATACCTTTTATGGAGAATTTTACTATTCTTTTAAGTTAATTACTATCTATATATAACCCCATTAGATATATGGTGTTGGTACATATATTGGGGATGAAATCCAAGTTGATGATCCTTACGGATTCATAGATGGTGATGAAATCCAATGTGCAGAGAAAAAATAAAAAGGGAATTTTAATTATTTCTAATCTTTAGGATCTCATAAGGGGGAATAAGAGAACATATTCTAATTATGATTCAAGAAAAGATGAATAGTAACCTATGTGTTTTTGTTCAACCAGGGTCCCAAAAGAGGGAAAGGTGAGAGCATATAAATGATAGGTTACCCAAAAACATACAAGCAATATAAAAATGTAAGAAATGAAACGCAAGTATTCTTTTTATTTTTATTAGAACACCAAATATAAATGTTGGTTCTTGTTATGCACCAAAATAAAGTGATTTTGTAAAGTGGTTATTTTGGAAATAACCATTGATTTGATGAGTGAACATATATAACAATATAATATATTTTTAATAATGGTCTTTGACTAGAAATGGAATTTGAATCAATTCTTGTTTTACCTTCATGAATTCAAAATAGATCGATCTTGTTGTTTCTAAAGGAAATATTATTGTTTCACAGAACAATCCTTCTAATCTATAGACACAAAAAACATTACATAAAAAGATGGTGATTATGTCTATTGGTGGGGTGACATATCTATTTATCAAGGAAATCCCATAAATTTATAGAGTGATATCATTAAAAAAATATAGTCAAACATAAAATAGAAATGAAATTGTTGTTTATACTATCAAATCCATTATTTTTAAGAATGAAATCACTAAAATACAATAAGTAGGGAATAAAAGGTTATTAGATCATTTATAAAAAAAATTATCTCAATCCCACCAATTTATAGGTAATTGTATTGATTTGCAAGTAAATTATACCATTTCCATAAAATTATAGTCTATGTAAAAGCTAAAATAAAATATATCATTTTGTAACATGATTACATTAAAATAAAGGTCAAAACCATTAACTCACATGTTGATATTGATGTTTTACTAAAAGTTATAAAAAACAAAAAAATGAAATAATATCACTAATTATTAAGGTGATACATTTGATTATTATTGGAATAATTATCATTGATGTCAAATGAATTATAAGGGATATGAATGGAAATGTCAAAAGAATTTTTTTTCATAAGTGAATGGAAGTGTTGCTGGAAGTGAATGGAATTATTTTCAAAATTGAATGGAAACATTAATGGAATTGTCGATGAAAATGTCAATGGTCAAATATTTTGGTGAAGAGGTGCCTCTTGGATGGGACAAATACTTTAAAGGCTATATAAGGGAGAATAGATGTGGAATTATTACAAGAATTAAATTTTAATGAAGATCATATAAGTGTGAGAGAGAAAGAAGAGAAGAGTATAAAATTAAATAGAATATCTCTTAATAAAAGAAGTGTGAAGCATAGATTTATTTTAATGAAGAATATCATGTGATAATTTTGAATGAGAGTAGAGATGAAGGTATATAATAACATAAGTGAGAGATAAAGTGAAATATAAGTAAATACATCATTATATTGAAGATTCAATCATAGATTGTGGAATCAATTTGGATTGGAGTTGGTGCCTCATAGTCTAGGGGTTGGTGCACCTATGAGTTAATGCTCACGAATTAGCCAGGTTGGTGCTTTATGAAGGGGATCAATATATCTAGTGGGTAGGTTCTCAAAAATTGAGGGAGTTAGTGATTTGTTTTGGGATTGGTTTCTCCATTATGCTGGTGCCAAAAAAATTTACAAAATAGTTATATATAAGAAATATTTTGTCATGGTTTTCTCCCAAAAGGGTTTCCATGTAAATCCAGTGTTTTCTTGTGTTATTAATTATTAGATATTGAATGTTTATGGTTATTATGGTTGATTAAATTGAAAATATTAATAGGTTATATTATATTAATTCACCCCCCTCTTATTATAATATTGTGCTTAATAATTGGTAACATAATGATTCCTTCATAAATAGCCTAATCAATAAAATGTAGATCTCAGGAGCACAAGATGGCCAATTAGATAAGGAAGGAGAATCAAGAGTTTAAATATATGGTAAAAGATATTAAGGAGAAGGTATGTATTTTGGAGTCTAATTTATATTTATAATCAATAGAAGATAAGATGTCTATTCACGATCTTAAGAATCAACTAGAGGTTGCATATTCAAGTTTGCAATCGAGAGAAGAAGAGTGTGATTAGTTGAAGGATAAGTAAGGTTATTTTAAGGATAAGAATTAAAGGATCATAGTCAAGGTTGATAAATGCCATTGAGATATTATTCCAAGGTAAAAAAAAGATGCAAGTTTGAAAGGAAAATTGAAGAAGCCTATTAGCCAGCCCAATGCTTTCAGGTTTTCCAATTCTTTTCATGGTCATTGTTTTATTTGTCATCATGTTGGTCATTGGGAAAGAGAATATTTGAGGAGAATAAATTAGTCAAAGGGAGATCTCAGTCACATTAAATAAAAATGTATGAGAAATATTGATTAATTTTTTTGTCATAAGGTTAGCCATATTGTTAAATTATGTCCAAATAGAGTAAAGAGATCCTCAAGGTATGATAAAGGCTATAAAACATCTAGAAGATATGAGAAGGGATAAAATTAGGTTTGGATACCTAAGACAATAAATTTTGATTAGATTGAGTCTAAGAGTGAGAATGGATTACTTTATATAGGGGATAATGAATCATATAGAAGGATAATGTGGAACTCTTGTTATCAAGAGTTATAGAAAAGATAGTGAATAGTAGTCCTAATTAGCCTATAGATCAAAGAGAATATCTTGTTAAATTTAATCATGACTCTCTTTATGATTCAATATTATTAGTTTCTAATGATAATATGTTGGAATGTAAGATAGTTACAAGAGTTAAGAAGATGGACAACATCATAGATGTTAAGGTTAGTGGGCCAAATAAGTTAAACATGTTTAAATGGATTGTAAGAGAAAGAAATTATTCTTATGGATGTAAGAGGATAAAATAAGTAATAGAAGAGATGTGGTAATCTCTTAGGTTCACTTTATTCTAGGACAATTTATGTGGGTTGTCTCTTTTAAGCTTCAAAGAGACACTTTATAGAAAGAGACAACATGGTGGATGCTTTTTGGGTCTTAGCTATGTTTCATGACAAGAAAGTCATGAAGGTGAGTTGATAGATCAATTTGTATATCTATTAGAGGTAGTTTGATATGTTTCAGTGTCTTAAGAGCTCTTATGATCATGGATTTAGGTTAGTCTAATTGCTTTGAGCATGTTCTTGATGATCATATCAGTAATAGTGGTGAGCTTCATATGAGAAGGTGTAATGATCTTTGAAAGAGGTATATTGGGTCCAAGAAGTTTATAGATTGATATGAAGGTATAAAATCATATAAGGGTGAAGGTATATTAAAAAAAGGTATTTAAATTTTTTGAGAAATTATGCAGGTTTTGGTTAATATCTTTTGGTTTGTGGCTTCAAGTGGTGTGATTAAGAGGAGCATAGAGTTAGGGGGGGATAACTTAGGTCCATTGAGAAGAATGTGAAGTATGATCTTGTTTCTTATGTGATAAGAGTCAAGGATCATCTCTATGAGTAGTTTGTCAAGTCTAAGGATCAAGAAGGTTATATAAGGATGAGATTGTGAGAGTCTATATAACCCCTTACCATTGATTATAAAGGGGGGAGAGAAAAGCAAAGGGTAACACTAAAAAAGGAGGAGAACCATGGAAAACCCTTTTTCATTGATATCAAAGGGGGAAAATTGAAGACAAGGGGAGAAAAATAGGAGAACCACAATAAGGGGGAGTTCATATACTAATTCATGTGGATTGACATCAATGAAAAAGGGGGATATTGTTGAAATAATTGTCATTGATGTCAAAGGAATTTTAATGGATATGAATAGAAATGTCAAATGGAGTTGTTGGAAGTGTTTCTAAAAGTGAAAAAAATTGTTTTCAAAAGTGAACATAAGTGTTATCTAAAGTGAACATAATTGTTGGTGAAAGTGAATGGAAATATAAATGGTATTGTTGACACAAATGTCAATAGAAATTTCAATGAAAATTTTAACAGTCACATGTTTTGGTGAAGAGGTACCTCTTAGATGGGACGTATCATTTAAAATATATATAGGGGAGAAGAGATGTAGAAGTATTACAATCATTTGATTTAAATGAATATCATATAAATGTGAGAGAGAAATAAGAGAAGAGCATAAAATGAAATAAAATATCTCTTAAGAAAATAAGTGTGAAGGGTAGATTTTTTTTTATGAAGAATATCATTTGAGAATTGTGAATGAGAGGAGAGCCAAAAATATATAAGAAAATCAATGGCAGAGAAAGTGAAAGAGAAGAAAATCTATCATTATAGCGAATAAGCTATCATAGATGGTGGAATAAATTTGGCTTGGGGTTGTTGCCTCATAGTTTAGGGCCTGGTGCTCCTATGGGTCGATGATCATAAATTGGATAGGTTGGTGTTTGGTGAAGGGGATTGATGTCTCTAGTGGGTGGATTCTCACAAATTTATTGATTTGGTGCTTGGTTTGGGGATTAGTGTCTCCAGTAGGTTGGGTCCTATAAATATTGTAAAATAATTATATATATATAAGCAATATTTTTCCATGCTTTTCTCTCAAAAGGGTTTCTACGTAAATCTTGTGTTCTCTTGTTTTATTACTTATTAGATCTTTAATGTTTAATTTTGCTATGGTTATTTAAATTGAAAAGATTAATAGGTTATCTTATATTGATACACTCTTCCCCTCAGTATAAGCATGTACTCAATATTTATGAGTAGCGATCCCAACAATTAGTAGATCATTCCCAGCACTAATCTAAGAAACATAAATTTAAAAAAATAAAAGAAAATAAAGATGTGATAAGATTAATTTGAAGATAATTTAATAATTATAGAAATATTCTAATGTTTAAAATTAATTAATGGGGTGTTAGTCCCACTCAGAATGCTATATATAAACACAAGAGTATGAGTTATTTTATTTTTAGTATGAAATTTAAAATAAATATATACAACCTAAAACCAAAGTGAATGTCCTTGAATTAAGCAAGGTCAATGAAAGAGAGAAATAAATTCAATGGAAAATACATAAAACACAATGATATAACTTCAATTTATATTATCTTCATTACCAAAATGAAAATTTTATTGGCTTAGATATAGTTATTTAAGTATTCATCAATGTCACATCATCATTATAGCAACATCTTCCCTTTCACTATGAATTTTTTGATTGAATAATGAGGAACTTGGTGAATCTTTTTATTGGAGTTTTGGTAGAGTAAGACTAGAACAAAAATCTTGTTGAATAAGAGGAAGAATTTTTATCCCAACACACCCCATTTGTGATTTTTCAAATAATGACCCACTCTTCTTACTTAGCATATTTCTTCAAAAAGGCAAATGGTAAAATCATGATCCATGAATGAACAAACTTTAGATCCTAAGAATTACACATCTTAAATTTTAAGGTTAAAAGGTTATCTTGATTATAGTAATATATTATTATAATTCAAATTTAAAGAATTGATATATTCCTTATGAAAATATTTTACTTTATAAATGAACCCTTTCAATTTGGGCAACTAACAAGACCAATGGTATGATATTCTATTTTTTTTCTTATTTTTTTGTTGTGTAAGTAATTTATCACTTTATTTTATTCCATTTCAGATCTAGAATATATTTAAGTTCACCCAATGATGTGTTATGGAATCTTCATACTCATACATGGCCTTTAGTGATTGACCAAATCTTTATTCCATTTGGGTTGTTAAGATCATGATAAGTGGCATCATCTTGCCATTCTAAAGCTATCTAGTACTTATGTAAATTCCAAAATATTTAGATTATTTAAAGCAATGAGAACCATACACATGTCATCATCCCATTTACCTAGATTTCAATAAAAAATTAAAAGTCATGAAGTCATATAGGCACATAGAGAAATGAGACCCATCCATGTGTCATCATTTATTAACCCAGAGTTCAACTATAAAATTACAAGTCATGAAGTAATTTGGGCAAGTAGAATAAAAAGAGTTGTTCATGTGTCATCATCACATTAACATAGAGTTCAAGTAGAAGAGTAAAAATCACCGAGTCATGTAAGAAATTAAAGTGGTGTGATTTTGTCCATGTGTCATGACAACATTAACCTAGAGTTCAAGTGTAAAAATACAAGTCATAAAGTTCTCCTGGCAAGTGGATCTCTGAGATCTCACCAAGTATCATCATCCCAAACACCTACAGTCTAAAATATCTAAGGTACAAAGGAAAAGGATAAAGGATATTTTTAGATTGGAAATATTTATCCATGTTTCACAATCCCACTAACCCAAAACTTACATAATGTACTCTAGATAAGTGGATACCTAAGATCTTATAAAATTTCATCATCCCAGAATCCCATGAAAAAAATATATAAAGTATTTATATCTATAATTTAACCACTGAAGGATAAGTGATACATAACCTCCAAGATAAACAAGAAAATATAAAGACACAAAATCTACCTCTAAGATCATGAAAATGGGGCATTTGACATACTAAGATGATAAGGCACTTGAGAATAACAAAAATACAACACATTGTCATAACTTGAGCTAAATTGGGCAATGTAAAATCAAAATTAAAATAAGAAAAGGTGGATGGGGAATGGAGAGAAATCCATTATTACCATTAATATTCATAACTTTACAAATTAATGCATTGAATTTACAAAACAGATGAATCTAAAGCAATATATTTAGTTGTTAAGTAAGGTTTAATCATATTGACTTCTAAGTTACATTGTTCATATTGTGAATCTCAGTTTCAAAGTGAAATAGAGACTTCAAGATCTTAGAGAATGTAGAGTTAATACAAAATTTCATTATCATCATCATATCATACTCCTCCTCCTTTAGCATATTAAATTTTAGACACAAATTATTACATAGACATAATGTTGAATTTAACAACACTACACAAATTCAAACACTATTTAGCTATTTGGTATGAAGTGGAGTCTATAAAACAATATAAGGTAGAGTAATAATTATCTCTCTTCATGTTGATATATATAGATAACCTATTAGATATCAAGGAAGTAGGCATACATAATGTTATTTTGAAACCAAAGGTAATTTATGCATTGACTTGCTCTTTGATTTATTAGCAAATGGGTAAATTTCTGGGAAAATCTTACACCATAGGCTCAATACTACCCTTATGGATTACATTGGAAACAATGACTTTGAGAATAATTATATACTTCTTAGCCCTGTGATCATCTATGGCTAGACTATGGTCAATTCATGGTTAGTTTTGAACTTGGTCCTTATTAAGTTACAATAGTGGGCTAAGAACCCAAATAACTTTATAATTAGAGGCCTAGTTTCTTATTTCCCAATTTCATCATATAGACCATTTATATGAATTATTATGGCTCTGATAAATTGATCATATGGTTTTCATTGCATTTATTACATTTAGGTGATATGGGTTGTGCTACTATACATAATTATGAGGTCAAATAAAATCATTTCCTTGGGTGAAATTATCAGTTTCAACTTGATGCATCAAATTAATAATTTAGGAAAGATACCTTATGTAAATTTCTACATGTTGTAATATGTGGTCGACCTAATAATTATCATAGAGCATTCATCCTTTCTATAACCATAGGATCCTTCCATATAATACCCAAAATTAGGTTATGTAATGAGTTTAGTAGCCTTCATGTATACATATTCAAAAAACAAATTTAGAGGTTGATAGAAACATTCTACCCCATGGTACATCAAGCCATCTATGGTCAAAATATGCCTAGGTTGTTGGACCACATTAAGATAAATATTAATAAAATATGTGACTATTGGTACTACCTAGAGTGCACTATAATTAGGATAAAGGGTATCACATCACAACCTCTATATTTACCACCTCTTATTCCATATAAAGTGGTAGAGTAAGAAATTATTACATAATTGGTAGGTAGTGTATCCATTTAATTGATGGGTGTTAGACAAGGAGATATGCACCCAAACCCCTTAGTATTGGTTTCATACAATATACTAGATGTGAGCACCTCATATCTATGCATAAAATTAGAATGCAATATAGTATGAAGATGGTGCATTTTAGGTAATGGGACTCTATCAAAAAACACTCTAATAAATATGAGAAAAATATTAAATTTTCTCATCGGTATGAATCATACAACCATGCTTTTATATTCATGAATGCTCAAGATGATAGTGAGGTTGTTATTAAAAATACACAATATTGCCATGTAAATTAAAGTAGTTCAGAGGACTCAATATGATCCTACACTCACAATGAGGATGAAAAAATGATATATAGAGAGAAATGGACCTCAACACCAATTCATGGGTCTCCTTCTTAGACAAGAGCATAAAATGAAATTGGTGAAGATGAAGAAGCAATTAATCTAGGGAAGCAAATTATCAAGATAGATATAGTTTTGTCTAAGATTTCCCCATGCCATCAACTTTTATTACTTCTCCTCCACCTGAAACTATCATAGATAGATCTCCAAGCCCTAGTGGAGCTACAAGACCATTCTCTTTCAAACCCCTAACTCCTAAAGAAACCTATAAATACCTATTAAATGAATCTTAAGACTCCTCCTATGTCTCCTAAGGTTATATAGGAATAAAATAGGCCTTATCAAGGATTATTTTTTATAGGATTCCCTTTGTATGAGGATTTTGAGGGGGATCTTGAGGATGAACAAAGGGAATTTAAATAATAAGAATTTGATAGAGTGCATACAGGAGTAGAAGCTATTGAAATTGAAGAAGAAGAAGAAGAAGAAGAAGAGGAAGAAGAAGAGGAAGAGGAAGAAGAAGAAGAAGAAGAAGAAGATGATGATGATGATGATGATGATGATGATGATGATGATGATGATGATGATGATGATGACGATTAATCCATCTATCTCATGTAGGTCTAGAATCGCATCATATTCGAGCCATTTAATCTAAATAACTTCTGTACTCACCATTGTTCCATGACAAAGTTGTTTACCAAACCCAATACCCTAAAACTCATGCCTTGGAGTGAATCTTTTTCACCGCTCTTAAAAATTTAAAGGCTATTTTAGACACTATTTATAAATTATATAACACTTCAGTATTATACACTTAGAAAACTCATACCTTGATTGTTCCTCATAGTTTTTTACCTATCCCACTTTTGGATGTCTTGCATCTAATCTATCTTGTGCCCTTTAGCCTATCTCTTTATTCAGACTAGCCTTATATTGATGAACCAAACCTACTATCTCACCTAAATTCTTAAAATATGTTTATCTTATGATGATGCAAATTATGAGCCTGTACCTACTTTCATGTTCCCTAGACACTAGTATCCTAGAATGACACCTTCATCGATGTAGGTGTCCTATTTTGACACAAGTGTTTAGTTCTCTAAAGTATTATAATCTCTAAATGAAACATGTCCTAGTTATTAGCCTAAGTGATTTAATGAAAATTATTTCTCCAAATGGATTGTTATAAATATAAGATCAACCCTTAGTCATACTAACCTCAAGAAAAACATAGTATTCATACCAAAGAATATTTAAATTGAGCAAAGTTTCCCTATTTATTCCTATTTTCATATTAGTCATATGGATTAAACATCTATAGGTATGAAGTATTAACGGAGCATACCAAGATCCTAATTTTCCAAGTTATAATCTAGGTCACTATTGTAATTGCTTTTCACATATTACACGATTCACACACAAGCCAACATGTAGGGGAGAACTACATCACTCTAAGGGCCGCTTTGGAGTATTATCTATGTAGGTAGTTCTAATTTATAGAGATGAATTTTGGGTAAGCTCAACATCATAATCCCACTAACCCATTTTAACTAAGGTCACTATGAAGATGAAGAACTAGGTTTTTCTAGTTTCATGAGGAGTGATAGTCCATGACCCATATCTGAATGCACTAGAATTAAGGTGAAGACAAACCCATAAACATCCATGTGTTCACATCCATTTATAGTATGTATTAAAAATAATAATATTATGTCTAGCTTAGATAGTAATGTTAACACAACCATCTTAGGCTAATGTTAGTGTCCATGACTACAGAAGTACTAAATCTAGAATTTGGTGATTATTCTAGAATAATCTTCTAGTCTATTTCCTACATGTTCTAGATGTAGAACTATTTTAGCATTAAAACCAACTAATTACATTATTTATTTATCATTTACATATCTAGCATAGATGTACTTTCCATATTTAAGTTATCTCAATTTAATAATTCAACATATGTTATCATATGAGTTTAACATCTAATTAGCCTACTATAAATATGATTATCACCCTTGGGCATTGTCATTTCTATATTGTTAACCCTATCTACCCAAGTAAGAGTCCACCTCAAAAATTTAGCGTTAAACATTTTTTGAACCTAATATTTGAACTCCAAAGACTAAGAAAACTAGTATTTTCTAATTTTTTGTTGACAATCCTTGTCTTGTTATAAAATATGTATAATATGGATTCATTTATCACCCATTTTGTGTCTTAATTTTTATAGTTGTTATGGTTTACTGCATTAGTTTCCTTGTTAAATATATTATGAAAATTCATGCCAATAAAAGTAGGGTTTTAAGGTGGAAACAACACTTAATCTCTCTTCACAATTCTTTTTTAATACACTAGTGCACGTGCCTTCTCCACCTAACATCATAAGTAGTGGTCTTATTAATAAATCAGGCAAAATGTGTCCTAAATTTCACTATTTCAAGATTCTAAATTACTCCACTATTTATAAAGATATCTTATATGAGGAATTACATGATAAAAAAGTACCGAATGATATAACATTGGTTGTTTTCATAGATATTATACAATATCTAACATAGTACACATACGTTATTACCTTTGGTTGTAAATAAATGTCCCCAACGAATATAATTTATCAAGACTTGCCTCCCTAAACCCAAAATACTAATTTAATCAATAAAATAATCATGATCATATTACATCAATTTTAAAGACATATAATGATGCTATTTCACTTTTAGACTTGTTAGATAATTCATCACCTTGTCAGGTTATTTTTGTGAGAACATTAATCATGACAACTATATTATAGAATGTAGATTCACCACATGTGGCCCTTATGTTAAATTATATAAGACAAACCAAATATAATATATCATTTGAAAGAGAATATCCACCATCACAACCCCTAATAAATACATATTTTCTACCATAGATATAGGTGTGTGTTTATAACAAAAATTATAAAATGAGTTCTTGTGAACAACAATTTAGGATTCAAAATTTGTAATATATCTTTCTTCTTTAAAACTGGCATTGTACCTTTCAGTTAAAAAGCATATAATATGAGAATTAGGGGATTTGATAATATTTCATGATGATTATTTCTAAAAATAACATTTAATCCTACTGTGGGTAACCATATATTACCCACCTTGTGTCAAATTATGTCAAATGATTCAAACTATATCATTCTTTTGGGATAACCTTTGATATATGAGATATATGTAGTCCTCCATAATTTACACATTTTCTCTAAAATTTAGTCATTAGTGATTCATTTGAATATTTTTAATGGATCTTAATCCCTTCAAACAATGGGCAATGATCCAACAAATAGATAATCCTACATCATAATCTCATGCACATCAGTATAAAATTGATACATTAGTATGACATCCTAACCATATTATTCTAAGTTATCTAGGAAATAGTTATCATGTTTACCTAATTCCTATATATTCATTACTCTTATGGTTATTAAAGTTCCATCTTATATCTCTCACTTATGCTATAGAGTTTGATATGAGCAAAATTCTACCCAAAGTATATGATGTGAATCCTTATTATGATTATCATGAGGGACCAATGCATTCTAAGAGTAAATGTTTTACCTTGAATCATAAGATACAAGACCTAATTGATGACCAAAATATTGTATTTTATGCTCCTTCTAAGCAATTAGGTTCAAAACTTAGTGATCACTAAAAATATAAAATATTTAACAATCCTTTACAAGATCATTATAAAAAGGAATTAGAAGTAAAAATGTTGTATGATGTACATCCTCATCCATCACATTATTGGCACCCATTATATGGGATTAATGGTACTTATACACAACTATACAACTCCTATGGTTTGGAGACCTTCTATAAATTTCAATGATAATGATATTAAAGGTGTTGACTCAGATCTTCATTATTTATTCATTTAAGCATTATTTGATCACCAACCTATATACAATGTTATGAATAATAATGGTGCAATTGGGAATGTTTAAACCATGACATTACTTGTGCATCTAGGTTATACTAACTACAATTTTTAGTCTTCTACCATATCAGTTAGAGCATTTGATGAGACCTCCAAGAAGGTTTTTAGTGAGATTGAGCTACCTTTATAGGTCAGTCCTACACCTATGGTTACTAACTTTTTATATATACCTTCCATGTGAATATTTATGATGTTATTTGGAATAATTTAGATCCATACACTTTAATAAATACCTTATATAGTGCATGGGGTGTGTTAAATACATTCATGCCAATTAGGTAGTTATAGTTTCTAAAATTCCATATGAACATCCTTTTGAAGAAGAAAATGGGTAAGTAACAAACAATCCCCTTTACTATGTGGATAGTACTTGAGAAACTATTAAATTAGAGACACACAATGGATTACACAGAATCCTCATCTACTACATACCATGTTAGATATATAAAGAACCTATACATGTTCTTATTACTGCTATTCCAAAGAAAACACAAAAACACTAAATGATGGGTTTTATGAACCCCTAATACAAATACTCCTAGTATTACTTAAAGACCATAGAGTGATAGTTTACATATGTATAGAATCAAAAATATTATAGTGGCATATATTATACCAATATAATCTCCTTAATGGTGTCACCAAATTATTACACTAGTTTCACAGTGAGGAGATATATATGACCATCCATTAGATGATATCATAGGATATTATCTTTTCATTTCATATACCAAAAACATGAAAAAAAACTCAAAAATACAAAAATATTCTTAGCATAAAACATTTTCTATTAGATCCTTAACATCTATGTGTGAGGTTCTATGATGATGGATAACATATCCATTACTTCTACATACATAGATGCATCATGCTTCTACTTGAGTGTGATACATGCATACACAGATCCATGATTTATTCCTATTTCAAGTGTTATGCCTTCCCTCTACTCATGTCATGTGGATATCCATTTATTTTATCTTGATACATAGGTCATATGATTATATGATCACCATTCACTATCATGTTTGAGCTCATATAAAATTACACATGCCTTTATATATGATTATATCATATAAAAGGTACTTGACATGTTATGAAATTGACATTTTTAAAAACATTTGATATATGGGATAGTATGATATGTTTATGTTGGTTTTTTATGCTTTCTTTTATGCACTTCCTTGAGTGTCTTACCTTATTATTGTCTTTCTTGTTCGGGCATTTCAATATGCTCCTATGTTTACATCCCCTATTCCTATGTTGATTTTTTTGACATTCTAATATGTAATTTATTATTGTATGTAATTTAATATGTCATAATTAGACTCACGTACATTCAAATAAGTCATTTCCATTTGATTGTGTGGAATTTAAACATGCCCCTTTTTTGTAGTCTCCTTGACCATTATCTTTTGACTTGATTTTGAGTGCTCTTGTGTATGTTTATGATTATTTTATTGTTTCACTTATCCTAGTTTATACCTAGAAATTTCCATGACATTTATCATTGCATATTAGGCCTTCATGTGATCACATTGTTCTATGTTCTTTAATTTTATATGTACCTAGACATGTTCTTCCATATGTTGTGTGGTTACATTCATAGAATATAAATTTGTCTTATAATTTTAAGGTGAGATAACTACAAATTTATATTATTAACTCAACTAAAAGTGGGGCATATCCTAGGGGGGAATGTCATAGAGACATGTTCTCCACACCTGACACATGTTTTAGATTCAATAAGGGTATTCTTTGGAAGCATGTTCTCCACACTTATTAAATATGTTAACATCTCTAGATTATATTACAAGAGTGATTTGGAAACATGTTCTCCACATTGGAACTTATATCAAATTTTAAATTTATTAATTTATATTTGGGGATGCTTTGTAATCTTATTATTCACACTTACATAGTTTTTAAATTTGTCAAAACATATAATTATATAATTTAGATTCAAAGTTATGACAAAATTCTATACACTGGCCTGATTTTTATACATAGTTTCAACATGAGACATATATAAGGTGAATATCCTATGAAAT
>JARHVA010004128.1:0-47500 GCA_037957365.1 Torreya grandis
TCTCCTAATCCAAACATCCAACATTAGTTCACTAATTCATCCTCATACCTATATGAACAATCCTTAATACTGGAGGCCTCTCTAACCCATGTATTTGCCTTGTGAAGGAGCTCGAGGAACATTTTCTTTTGCTTAGAATAGTATATAGGATTTGCATCAGATCTAATTCTCATAGGGGATGTTAAGGAGGTATTATTACTTCCATATTATTGCATTTTTTCTTATATTAGGTCTTTGTGCTTTATAAACCATCGTTAAGATGGTAAACAACTAAAACACTTGATAAACCTCTCTAGAAGACCTGATGAGAGAGATGATGAATTAAATTACTTCAAGTGGACAAGTTTGTCTTGGGATGGTTAGAATTATATTCATATCTCGCATGGGCACCTAAGAAACACACTTAGTGGTATGTGTGAAGGGTACAATGTACAAAATAAGCCTAAAAGCTTAATTTAGGCCTATTTATGAGTATGAAAGGTGGTGGTAAGCCCTAAAATTAGGTAGAGAGGCTTTAAAATCCTAGTCAGAGGTCTTATAACTTTGATACACCTTTATAGATCTACTAAGGTGATATATGAAATATTCAAGTCAATAATTTAGGCCAAAAAGGGTGACTACACTATTTTATTATCTAAGAAGCCTAGTTACAGGCCTATGGAACACTCTTGGAGAGCTTCCCTTCAATTTATTGAGTTGTCTTATGATGGTACAAGAATTTTCAATTCATCATCAAGCATTGGAACCTATGAATTTCTTGAGAACCACTCTAATTACCTCTCAGGTCTGAACATGCATTTAAGCTAGGGTTTTGGCAATTTCTTGGTTCACCCATCCGTACAAGGTTTCAAATCCTCAAATTTTACCTAGAAAATGTTTAGGGGGACTTTACAGTGAATCAAATATTTGATTGATGTTTCATAGATGTGAAGTATTTTTATGGCCAAATCTTAGTTTCTTAGGCCTAGAGACTTAAATGAGGGTTAATGGAAAGAAGAAAATGGTGGATCAAGTACACTTGAAATTGGTGTTTGGTCATGATATTTTGTACAAAGTAAGAGAAGATATATGGGTACTCAAATATATATTTTTTTTCCAAGAGTATCTGTATAAAGTTATAGATAAGGAAATTTATGTGTTTTGAGGGCTACAAGGGAATGAAGGCAAGTAAGAGCCTTGGGTGTGAAATGGAGTGATATGGAGTGTATGAGGCACTCAAGGGATTTGATACAAGTTTTTAAAGGTATAAAGAGGAGACTCATGGGAAGTATTTCAGTAATTAAGTTAGAAACAAGATTTGAGGCATTTGAGATAAAGAGAGCTAGTGAAGATTGTGTGCTTTTGAGAACAAAAGAGGAAGTTTACAAAATTTACAGAAGAATGGCCTAGAAGCTCCTAAACCATTCCACATGTAAGTTTAAATTTTTAACTATACTTGTAGGTGTGAAGGTATATTCTTGAAAGGAAGAGTTAGATTTAAGAACACAAGATTACCTAAGTAACTTGTTATGCCAATTTTCACAAGGAATCTCATAAGCACTTGGTCTTGAGAAGTTAAAGAAACAAATTGACAACACATCCTTCATGGATTGGTGTCCATTTTTATTCTCTTTTGAAATTTTTCTTATGAAAAATTGAAATGATTGGCTACTTATGTTAGTTTCTTTCTCTCCTCCTCTTTATTCTTGCTATAAAACAACCTTGAATGGCTAAGAATGCATCCTCACATTGGTTATGGTAAAGCCCCGCCAAAATGAACTCTTGTATTTGCATACTAGAATATATTCAAGTTGGATATTACTTTCTTCATCTTGCATAAAGTTATCTTGAATGGGTTGTTTTGATGAATTATTAGTGATAGTAAGCATGCTTCCTTGCATTTGTCCTTCTTATTCATACCTCTATGTAAGTTTGTCTTCTTTCACAGGTCATAAAAAAGTGCTATACATGGTTTACTTAGTTGAAAAATTGACTATTCATTAGTATATACTATTATTACCTCTTGGCCAATCATATTAAGCTCTTTTAACCTTCATAGCCTTCATTTTAAAGCACTAGCATGGTAGGGACTATTTGAAATAGTATAATCAGATTGTAACTTAGTATTTCATAGTGAATTCTTTAGTAGGCTAAGGACCTTATGTTTGGTGCATCACATCCAAACTTTTTTGTTAGTTTTAAATTTCATCTTTCACTTTTCTATGCCAATCAAGAAGTATGGTTGTTAGTGCAGCTATTTTACTTGAGAGCTAGCCAAAAATCTATAGGTTTGGTCCACTTAGAGGTCACCCACAACATAGGACCAATCCCATTACATAGCTCAATAACGAGGGATTGAAGACACCCTCTCAAGGGTGAAATTTTAACCTATAAAATTTTTGGCATGCCTGGTGGGACACAATTGGAAAGAGGTTATCTAAGATTGATGCTAGTCTTGGAAAAAGTACAGCTATAACAACACTCTTCATACAACATCTGATGACTCCAACAAGTTCTAAACCTTAGTTTGTAACTAGTGTGCCAATTTTCATACCAAAGGTGACTAAAAGATCAAAATTGAAATGTATCCCTTTTGAACTTATTGAATTACATTTATATTCAATCAAAAGAAAGAGGTTCCCTCATACTCTCCCTTATACTAAGTCACTTAGAAGAAAGCTTTATATTTTCTTTTATCCAAGTCTTCATAAGACTACTAGTATGGCTATAAATATGCCCTTTGTTCCTTTCAATGGTGTTTCTCCCTTAAAACTTGTATAATATCATGACATACCAGTAGTGTCCCTTATTTTAGTGGAGAAATTACTCATACTTCCATTGAGCACATTAGGGACATGGAATTATTTTTCAACATCCATAATATAACACAAGAAAATGTGGCCATTAGGTTGCTGGAAATAAATTTTAAAGGCAAGGATTTGGAGTGGTATAGAACCTTAACACCTAATCTCATTAACTCATGTGATGATTTGGGAGAGAAATTGAGTAAGAGATTTGAAGATAAGAGTGACCATTTGTCTTTGGCTGAGAAATTGACCACCATAAAGATATTCCCTTGAGAATTCATGTAGTATTTCAATTCTAGTTTATAAAATACATGGGATAGGATCCTATTTCTTGTAATACCCACTCCAAACTATGCATGCATATATTATATTAAGGCTTTGAATAATGATATAGTGGTTATGATTCAATCTATGGGTGGGAATACTTACTAGATGCGTATGAAATTACTATTAGAGTTGAGAACAATCTGATCCATGCTATACAAATTTATACAAGTCTCCCTATGTCATTGTTTCTTGAAATTCATCCCCTACTCTAACTCTTGCTCCCATTACTACCATAACCGGTCATGAGTTGGTTGCCTTTAGTCAAGAAAGCAATCTAAATGATTTGGAAGGACTAATTAATAATCTTAAATATAAATTAATGTAAATGAAGAGGAAACAAAGTCAATTTAACAAGCCTTATTAAGATCCACAACAATATCACTAGTCTTATCAATAAAATAGACCATCCTTCCAAGGAAATGCTCAAGGATAAGGCCATATCACCAATGTTAGACTATACACTAGTTATAACCCAAATATTACCTCCACTTCAAGAGATTTTGAATCCACCAAAAATAAGCCAATGTAAAACCAAGAATGGCCCTATTAATGGAATCAATCTCATGAGAAATCTACAATCAAGATGGAGTGTTTAATCAAGATTGTGTCGCTGCACAAGATAGAACAATACCTTCTCTAACATAAGCTGGAGTTTCAAATCAGGTTATGGCTGTTGGATAGAAAGTTCAATAATGTGTTACACTTGTAAATTTTTAATAAGAGGACTATTTTTTAGTAAATTAAGTGGGAAACACAAGTAGGGTTGCAAATAGTTCTATTGCTGCCAACACAAGGTCTAAAAGGAGGGATATTGAGGAAGCACAAGAGATTGGGAAATTTTAAGTTGTAATTACCTATATGACAGAAGGGATAAGAGAGCCTAATGTAGTTTCTAAGGCTCAATAACCTAAAATAAATTATAATGATAAAAATACCTTTATACACCAAAGCAAGTAGGCCCAAGGTGATGTCATAGCTCTTAAAGGACAACCAAAGGTTGGTGTTCCTTCTCTCAACATAGTAGATCAAATGAATAAGATCCATGTAAGTATTCCTATGTAGGACACTTTGTTTATTCTTATGAAAATGGATATGATGAAATATGATCTATCTAAGCTCAACTCATCATCATGAATATAAAAAAAAGGATACTATTGTGTTCACAAACACGTCTAAGACTAGTGAGTCACAATAAGGTAAAGTGAACAAGCTTCCTCCCTTTTATGTTTTAGTGATAATTGGTGACTATTTGGTGCATAATTATATGATAGAAAGTGGGGACAATAGTTTAGTTATGCTAAAGCAAATAGTATATAATCTATGCCTTAAATATAAACCTAATACTAAAAGTGTGATATAACTAGATGGTTTAACCACTAAGATTGTTGGTGTTATGAAAGGTGTGAACTTAACTCTTCATTCTTATCCTAACTTATCCATTACTTAAGATGTGGTTATTATTGACTTACAACCATACTTTTCCATTTGATTTTCAAGGGAATTCATGACAAATATTGGTGGTAACTTGTCATTAGATTGATCATACATGGCTTTAAAGATAAGACATGGCACCAAAGTTACCATAAAATTAGAACCTATCTCAAGGTTTCACATTTTTCCATACAAAGAAAATGTCACCAATGTTAATTTTACTATCATTGATGAGGAGGATCACCCTAGTTACCAAGAGGCAATTTTTCCTCTTGAAGACATTTCATATATCTTCCTTGATGAATGGGTGGAAAAAATCATGAGTTGGACCCATATAGAGCTATTAAAGAGGCTGATCTTGGTGTCTATTATTTACATGGAGAAGTTACAATCCTATCCTCTCTCTAATCCTAATGATGATAATGATGGTATGTGTAAATTGTTTTTTGATGGCTCAAGAAACAAGAATGGAGTAGGGGAAGTTATTATGCTTGTTTCTCTATCAAATGAAAGGTATATTATACCATTAGATTTTAGTTTAGTGTTACTTTCAATGCAATTGAATATGAATTTATTATACATGGGATTCAATGGGTAAGGAAGAAAGGAGTCAAGAAAGTATAATCTATTAGAGATAGTGAACTAGTTGTCCACTAAATAAAAGGTAAGAGTGATACCAAAAACATATTATTAAAGTCCTAAAAGCATAGAGTGTGGGACCTTATTGAATATTTTGAGGATTTTAACATCCAATCAGTCCCAAGGGAAGAGAACCAACATGACAATAGGTTGGCATTATTTAGAGCACAATTTGACATTTCCAATGATGTCAAGAATTCAAAAACTTAGCCACAAATCATAGTAGTTTTAAGGCCATAAATACTAGACAATGATGTCAATTAGAAAGTATTTGAAAGTGACAAACAAATATCATGTTTTCTATAACAAGAGGCCGAGTTTTAACGTAAAAACTAGGTGAAATTTCAACACCAATATGGGGGACCAAATTGTATAATTAAGGTCTAATTAGCTTCCTAAAGGGTTGGTTACTCTTGAGAATATATTCAATGAAAGTGACCAAATGAAAAGAAATAAAGTAAACATGTATACAAAAGAGGAACATCATGAGAAAGTGGCCATATTATAAGATAAAATCCTAAAGCTTTGAAAGGTATGTAGTCCAACTAAGAAGGCTACATCTATCGAGTTATGTCGATAATTTTTTGATGTCTTTGCTTGGGAGTATAGTGATCTCAAGTGGTTTGACCCTTCATGGGCTCAACACACTATAAAAATTGATCCCAATTCTAAGTTTTTAAGGCAAAGACAAAGTTACATAAATCCTAAAGTGGAGATGCTAATGAGAAAAGAGTTCACCAAGTTGACAGAGTCAATAATTATCTTTCTTATTAAACACTCTTCATGGGTTGACAACTTAGTTCTTGTGAGAAAGAAGAATGGTGATATAAGATTATGTGTGGATTTTAGATACTTGAATAGGATGTCATTTAAGGATAACTATAAATAACCTTAAATGGAATAAATTATTCAAGTGGTATCGGGTTCTCAATGTTTCTCCTTTTTGGATGGTTATTCAGGTTATAACCAAGTCTTGGTAAAGGAAGAATATCAATATAAGAGAACCTTATCTTCTAAATGAAGAACATATTATTATAAGATAATGTAATTTGGGTTTTAAAATGTAGGTGCCACATTAAAAAGGGACATGGATATGGTTTTCCAAGGTTTGATCAATGAGATGGTACTAATATATCTTGATGATATAACTATTTTCTCTAAAGATGCTAGTGACCACTTGAATCATATAAGGCTAATATTTGAAAGGTGAAAGTAATATGGGGTTTCTCTCAATCCCAAGAAGTGTGTTTTTTTTTCATTAGGGTAAAATACTTGTCCATATTATTTTAAAGGATGCACTTGTTATAGACCCTAATAGGGTGATTGCCATACTAACTTTGTCATTGCCCAAGCATAAGAAAGCTTTAAAAAATTTTCTTGGGAAGATAAATTTTGTTAGGAGGTTCATACTCAATTTTTACAATCTTTTGAGACCTATAAAAATTATTTTAAAAAATAATCAAGCATTTTTTTGGACTAAGGAAGGGAAGGCTAGTTTTGAATCCATCAAACAAGCTATTACTCAAGTACCCACACTCATCAATCCTGATTTCTCCAAGGACTTCTTATATGATTTTGATAACATTGAAAACATATCTTGTATGTTAATGCCAAATAATAATGGACTTGAATAGTCTATAGCCTTTTTATTCAAGGGTTAGAAGTCTATGAAGAGAGGTATACATACATTGAGAACCAAGTATTCACCGTTATAAGAAGCCTTAATAAATTCAAGAATATGGTTTTAAAGAATAAAATACATTTCATGGTAAGCCACACAAGCATAAGATACTTCCTCTTGAATAAGGACTTGAATGATAAAAGATATGGATGGATAACTAAGGTGATGGAGTATGGTTTTGAGATCAAGGCCACTAAGCTGGTAAGAGGGAGAGGGATATGTGAACACCTAGCATCTGACCTTAAAGAATAAGAAGAGATGGTTTTGGCATTGCAAGATGGTCCTAGTATAATTGAAACTTCATCTTATCCAAGTTAGACATAAGAAATGCTAAGGTTCCTTCATCAGGTGAGTGTCATATGGGTCTAGACCAATCAACAAGGAGATACTTTATATTGCAAGAAATATCTTATGTTCCTGTAGATGGTGTTATTTTTAGGAAATGCCTTAATGGGATGTTGTTAAGATGTGTGGAAATATATTAAGTTGATATACTTCTAGAATAATTCCATGATGGCCCATCTAGAGGTCATTTTGCACATAAAAACACAATTATAAAAATAATAAAAGTTGGTCACTATTGGCCTAACCTATTCAAGGATTCATATACTTGGGTTAGGAAATGTCAAAAGTGTGCATTATTTGCAATCAAACAAAGAATGTTATCCCTTACTCTTAATCCTATTCAACTTGAACAACCATTCATGAAATGGGGACTTGAATTTATTAGAATGATCAATCTTCCATCTAGTGTAGGCCATAAATGGGTTCTTATAGCTACTAACTATTTCACAAGGTGGTTATAAGTGTTAACCCTCAAGGTGGATAATGAAAATTCAATTCTTGACTTCAATGAGAGCCTATTGACAAGGTTTGAGGTGCCTGCAATAATATTTTATGATAATGCCATGGATTTCATTGGTGTAAGAACAATGGAATGGGCTCTCCAATATGGTATCTACTTGAGTAATTCTAACTACTATCCCAAAGGAAATGGACCATTCGATCCCATTTATAATAAATTGATCATAATTATAAAGAAGGAAATAGAAGATAATCAAAAGACTTGACACACTAGATTTAAGATAACCTTATAGATTGATAGGATCACCCCAAATATTATCATTGGCAACTCACCCTATATGCTTGTCTATGGGATAGAAGCTAAGATACCCATTTCACTTGAGTTACTAGCTCTTGAGTTGGAATATTAGATTGAGATAATGGAGATAAGATTGGTAGAATTAATGGTCTTGGAGTAAATAATAAACCATGCTATGCACACCATAAAATGTCACCAAACACAAGTGAAAAGAAAATTTGACAAGAGAGCTATCTCAAAAACATATCAATAAGGAGATATTGTCTTGAATTAGGATAGTGATAGCGTTAAACCTGGTAATCACACTAAGTGTGATGCATTTTGGAGTGAACCTTATGTTATCATTGTTTACAAAGAACATAATGACTTTCAGCTTGTAAGACTTAATGGAAAGGAGTTGAGTATCCCAATCAATAGGATACACTTGAATCCATGATATTGAATTAATTTTTATATCTTTGTACATATTGGAGTATATCTATGTTTTTCCTAAGTGCTTCAAGCATAGGTATGTATCTTATTTGCTTTATGTTATTTTTCTTCTAAGTTTCCTATGACACATGTGTGGTGTGGTGTGGTGTCTTATCTTGTGTTTATCCATTCCACTTAGTTTAATGGTATTTTCAAGTCCAATTCTCAATTTCCCCCAAGTTAAGTTGCATTCATGACTCCATATCCTAATTAATCTACTAAGCCACTAGTCTAAATGCATAACAAGCTTGCATTCTTGAGAGGTCGTCAAAGATGTTAGCCAAATTTTGGATACCATAGATCAATTTAACAAAAAAATGTCTTATAAAGCCTTCACTTTGGTTCTCAATCTTGGAAATAATTCATAAGGCATGTTTAGCATATTTTAAGGTATTTTTAACAAGTTTAAGGTAAATGTGTTTTTAGTATCATGTTTGTCTAGTCATGACTTGCCTTGGTCAAGTAAGTTCAAGAGTGTCAAATGATTCAAAATTATTTTTCATGTCATGTAGTTTAAGTTAAATTCATTTAATGTGCCCCATGGTCTATACAAATGCATTAAATGAAGCCAGATATCTGTTTCTAACATTGAAACCTACTTTGAAAGGCTTGTTTGATCATTTGTAACATTCAAGAAGGGAATGTGGTAAGAAGGTGGAAGGTTTGTAGAATAATGGAGTGGTTAAAACATCACCACATGTACATATAGACATGAGATAACTTTAGTAACACTTGTCATTCTAGTTCAATCAGTTTTTAAGTAGAACATGATAGTTTCCAAGCAAAAAGGAGAGGTTTTCAAGAAGTTCGTATAGGTTCTAGAGTGATGATCATTTCTAAAAACTCCTATAGCTTACTAAAATATATAAAGGTTTAAATCCATGAATTTAATGAGGTTTGAAACTCAAATAAGGAAAAAATATACTCATCTTTCCCATTGATCTACTCGGTAGTTCTAAAAGGCACTTCAATTTTTAGTTGGTACAAGAAGGAGAGATAGAGTTGGAAGCTCAGCTCTTGATCATAGTATGCCCCCCCTATGAAATTACACTTTGTGGCATTAGTATCCTATTTATTCCCTTTAAATCTATGAATAATCTCTAAGAGTGTGAGGGGCTCACAATTTCTTATTCATCCAAGTAGGGTCTAGGTTTGTCTTTGTTTCTCCACTTCAAAGTTTGATGGAAGAAAATGGATATTATGGGGTCATTTTAGGGATAAAAATACCATTATGATGTCAAGTTCATAAAGTACCTAATCTAAAAAAGATGCCTTTAGCAAAGAAACTAGTACCTCATATATGATTTGAACATTACAATCCTAACTGCAAGCATGTTTTGGTTGGGTATTAAGTTTTGTCATCTTTAAAGGTTCTCAAATTTCTTTATCAGTCATGATAGAATTCTCACTTTTGTATAA
Organism: Torreya grandis; assembly: GCA_037957365.1. Lineage (NCBI taxonomy): Eukaryota > Viridiplantae > Streptophyta > Pinopsida > Cupressales > Taxaceae > Torreya > Torreya grandis. Next base: position 9,857 of record JARHVA010004128.1, read on the forward strand.
TACATATGCCTTCATCTTGATATGAGGTTTAATTGAGATAACCTATAGTGGCATGGTTCTTTGAAGCATGGTGTAGTAAATGGGATGACCTACTACAAACTTGATTGCCAAAATTTGTCCAAAATAACTAGGTAGAGTTCAATAGTAATGTGAAAAGTAGAATTAGATAATGAGGAAGTATTAGTGAATGAAGGAAAGATTCAAGACATACTCACAAATAGGACCAAGATAGGTTTTGTCCACCTACAGGTTTGCATACCTATGTAGACATTTATGATCCATAAACCTCATTCTAGAGATATATAGGCCTGAGAAGGAACTAGTATAGACTTATAAATACACATATATCCCTAAAAAATCTACAAAATTGGTGTGAAGAACATGGATGGGTGCATAAAATTCAATCTCCATACATGACTCTTATAGATGGAGTGACCATAGCTATAGGACTATGTATTCAAAATGGAGCAAACATTGAATTATATGGTGTTTGAAGGAGGTCCATAGGTTCTCAAAAGGTCAAGAGAAATAACAATATAATTATAATATCACCCAAAAACATCAAAGTGCCTATGAAGTAGGTAGACATGAAATCTATGTTAGGATCTTATAGCACAATTGATTACTTTTGTATAAGCAACTAAACATGGAATTGAACCAAAATTAATAAGTAACTAGAAATCATAAATAGAAAAGAATAGGAGATACAAGAAACAATGAAAACTTGTATCAAACTCTTCCAGAAGGAAATACAATGAAGAAATCTCTCTTTCTTCCACACCTCTCAGATGTACAAATCTCTTTCCCTCAAGAGTTCTCTCTCTCACAATTACAACCAATTCAATCCTTGAATTGTCTACCATTTTTCTCATTACAAACTATGAAGATCTAACCCTATTATATAATACTAGGATTCATGCGCTATGCAGTCTCCACCGTTAGATACACCTCTTAATCAAAGGTTTAAATCAGTCTTGCCAAAAATAGAAACACAAACTCAATACTAACAGTTAATCTTATCATGCAAACAATCTATTTTTCCTAAAAAATAGACTTCTAAAATGCACAGGTGACCGACGTCGGTCCCTGTTTGTCTACATATGACCAACGTCGGTCGATCCATAACTAATGTCAGTAGCTTTTGGTCGACTCTTAATCGATGTCGGTCGATCTTGACCAATGTCAGTGACTGTGTAACTCTAGCAACCTTGCATTTGCTCATCTGGTAAAGCTTTTAGCTCCACAACTCAACAATCTCCCACTTGGAGATAAACAACTACACCTATACCTGTACAATAACATCCTCTAGCTTGTTTCACCATCTTCAAGCTCAATCTTGAAGACCAACAAAAGTTGAATGAAGATTCAACTTCTCCTTTGTTACCGGCTTTGTTAACATATCAGTAGGGTTCTTATCCATATGGATCTTTTCCAACTTCAACTGTCCATCCTCCAATACCTATCTAATGAAGTGGTACCTAAGCTATATATGTTTGGTTCTTGAATAAAAGGCTGAATTCTTTGCCAAATAAATTGCACTTTGACTATCACTGTACAATCTGCAACTCTCTTACTCTTTCCCCAACTCTTCCATCAATCGAGTCATCCAAATAATTTCTTTGCTAGCCTCTATGGCTGCAATGTATTCTGCCTCTATAGTAGACAAGGCAACAACCTTTTACAACTTTGAAATCCAGCTAACCGCCATTCCACCAATAGTGAACACATATCCTGTGGTGCTTCTCCTGCCATCCAAGTCACCTGCCATATCTGAATCTACATACCCATGTAGAGAAGTGTTTAACCCTCCATAGCATAAATGCCTACTGTTGGTCCCTCTCAGATATCTGAGAATCCACTGAACTGCTCTCCAGTGTTCCTTTCCTAGATTGGCCATAAACTTGCTGACAACTCTCACTGCTTGGGTAATATCAGGTCTAGTACATACCATTGCATACATTAAGCTCCCAACTTTTGAAGCATATGGAACTCTACTCATGTAATCAACCTCATCATGTGATTTAGGACACTATTCTTTTCTCAACTTGAAGTGTCTAGCCATAGGTGTGCTTACCGGTTTTGCATCCTGCATATTGAACCTCTCCAACACCTTGTTCACATAATCCTCTTGAGACAAAATCAAACTATGATTTTTCTTGTCTCTCTTAATACTCATGCCAAGGATTTTCTTTGCTGCTCCTAAATCCTTCATGGCAAATGTGTGAGCTAATTTTACCTTAAGCTCCGTAATATCCTGCATGTGTGAACCTGCAACAAACATATCATCTACATACAATAACAAGATAATATAACTACCATTATCCAATCTGTTAAAATAAACACAATGGTCAGATTGACATCTACTAAAGCCATGCTCTATCATAAACCTGTCAAACCTCAAATACCATTGTCTTGGAGCCTGTTTAAGACCATATAAGCTTTTCTTCAACCTGCACACAAGTTTCTCCTTACCTTTGACCTCAAAACCTTCTGACTGATCCATATATATTTATTCATCCAAATATCCATGAAGAAATGTTGTCTTAACATGAAGCTTCTCAAGATGTAAATCCTCAATAGCAACTAAAGACAATACAGTCTGAATAGAAGTCATCTATGCTATAGGAGAAATAATTTCACCAAAATCAATACCTAGTTTCTGTGCAAATCCCTTTACTACCAACCTAGCCTTATGTCTCATTTGTCCATTCTCACCTTCCTTTAACCTGTAAACCCATTTTTTTTTTAGTGCTTTCTTTCCAGCTGGAAACTCAACCAAATCCCACATTTGGTTCTCTTCCAAGGAATCAATTTCCTCATTCATGCCATGCTCCCACTGTTTTCAAGATTTTACCTGCATTGCCTCATCAAAACATTATAGTTCTCCACCATCAGTGAGCAACAAGTAATATAATGAAGGGGAATAACAAATTGGAGGTTTACTTACCCTTTCAGACCTCCTCATGGGTGTTTGAGACTCATTCACTGCTTACTATCCACCCAAATTCTCTGTCAGTGACCGATCTTGGTCAACTCTAGGTCTATACCTGACCGACATCAGTTCCACCTGACCGATGTCAGTTCCTTTTTGATTGATGTTGGTTACTGTCTGACTAACATTAGTTCCTGTATGACCAATGTCAGTTCCTTCCTAACCGATGTCGGTGTCTATGTTTTCCTATGTGTGAAAATTCTTACCTGCGAGCTCATTTTGGATCATAACCTCATCTAAATCACCATTGCCCTGCTCATAATTATTCAACTTCTTGAGCTGATCACTGTACATCACTTTTTCATTGAAAACAACATCATGGCTTCTAATAATTTTGTTAGTTCCTAAATTCCACAACCAGAATCTAAAATCTCTAGAGCCATAACCAATAAAAGTGCACTGCATAGATTTAGCATCTAGCTTCTTTCTATTTTCTTTATCAATGTGCACAAAAGCTTCAGAACCAAAAACTCTGAGAAATGAAAGATCTACCTTTTTACCTATCCAAGCCTCTTACAAAATTCCACCATCTAGTGTAGTAGAGGGTCCTCTATTAATCAGGTAAATCATAGTATCTATAGCTTCTACCCAAAACTGTAAGGGCAAACCAACATGCAACCTCATACTCCATGTACGCTCCATTATTGTTCAATTCATCCTTTCAGCAACTCCATTTTGCTGAGGTGTCCTTGGAACCATCCTTTCCCTACGTATTCCACTCATAAAACAATAAATTTTAAATTTATTGCTGTAGTACTCACCACCATTATCAGATCTAAGGCACTTCAATCTCAAACCTATTTCATTCTCAACCAAAGCTTTCCATTTCTTAAATGTGTCAAAATCATCAGATTTCTTCTTTATGTAATAAACCCATACCTTTCTTGTAGCATCATCAATGAAAGTAACATAATACTGTGATCTTCCAATAGAAGCTACCTGAGCTGGTCCCCACACGTCTGTGTGAACAAGCTCCAACTTGTGCTTCTTCTTTGTTGACCCAGTTTTGAGAAACCTCACTCTCTTCTATTTTCCAAAAATATAATGCTCACAGAAATCTAGATCTATGCTTTTCAAATCTGAAAGCTTACCTTTTGACTTAAGAACAGTCATTCCCTTCTTACTCATGTGGCCAAGCCTACAGTGGCACAACTTTGCATCTACATCTGAAGTAGATAAAACAGAAGGAGAATAATCAGTAATACAATTACATAGATAGAGAGTACCTACTCTCTTACCTCTGGCTAATATAAGTGCACCCTTGGAAATTTTCCAAGATTTAGCTATGAGAGTTACTGTACAACCCTCATCCCCCAACTTTCTTGCAGAAATCAGATTCCTCTTCAGGATGGGTGCATGCATGACATCCTTCAACACCCATGTGTTGCCATTTTGCAATTTCAGCTACACTTTTCCTTTGCAAATAATTTTACAAGGCTCATCATCCCCTAAATAAACTTTTTCAAAATCTCCCTCGACATAATCATTGAAAAATTCTCTATTTGGGGTTGCATGGAAAGAGGCACCAGAATCTACAACCCAAGATTCTATTCTATTATCCAAAGAAAGTGTAAAAGCATCTTGTGCAACAATACCTGCAACTTTTGCTTCTTCTTTACCTTCATGCTGATTTTCTTCTTTAACTTTCAACCATCAATCTTTCTTTGCATGCCCTATCTTTCCACAATTCTAGCAGGTTATTTTTCTTCTATTTTTGGATTTGGATCTACTTCTCATCTATGACTTTGACCTTGATCTCCCTTGCTTTCTCTTCTCTCTTTGCCTTCCCCTGCTTTCAATACTTAAAGCATTACTTGATGTTTCCCCTGTGCTTTTCCTACGAGTTTCTTCATTCAAGATTACACTAACAACATCATCAAATTTCAAGATATTTGAAGCAGATGCAGTATTACTAACTGCCATTAACAAACTATGCCAACTTTTAGGTAAAGAGCATAAGATTAAGAGAGCCTTAATTTCATCATCAAAAACTATTTTGACTAAATTTAATTGATTTACTATTGCATGGAAATCATTAAGATGACTAGATACAGATCTACCTTCCTGCATTTACAAATTAAATAATTGCTTCATAAGATATACCTTATTCAAAGCTGAGGGTTTTTCATATAAATTTTCCAAAGTATCCATTAACTCTACCATTGTCTTTGCCTGTGATAAGTTAGAAATCACAGAAGATGCCAGGCTCAACCTTATAGATCCTAGAGCCTTTCTATCAAGAACATTCCATTCTTCATCTTGCATATCTATGGGCTTGCTTGAAACCCCACCCAATGGTAAGTACAATTTTTTTTGATACAGATAATCTTCTATTTGCATCCTCCATAATTGATAATTCTTGCCATTAAATTTCTCCATTCTTAGTTTACTTTCTTTTGCCATTGATTTACTCCCACTCAATCAGAAACCCCTGAGAGTGAACCTATAATCAACAAACACTATCCCACTTTATACCAGCTGTTAGTGAACCTGGCTCTGATACCGCTTGTTAGGATCTTACAGCACAATTGATTACTTTTGTATAAGTAACTAAACATGAAATTGAACCATAATTAATAAGTAACTAGAAATCAAAAATAGCAAAGAATAGGAGATACAAGAAACAATGAAAACTTGTATTAAAATCTTCCAGAAGGAAATACAATGAAGAAATCTCTCTTTCTTCCACACCTCTCAGATGTACAGATCTCTTTCCCTCAAGAGTTCTCTCTCTCTCTCTCACAATTACAACCAATTCAATCCTTGAATTGTCTACCCTTTTTCTCATTACAAACTATGGAGATCTAACCCTATTATATAATACTAGGATTCATGAGCTATGCATTCTCCACCGTTAGATACACCTCTTAATCAAAGGTTCAAATAAGTCCTGTCAAAAATAGAAATGTGGACTCAATACTAACAGTTAATCTTATCATGCAAACAATCTATTTTCCCTCAAAAATAGACTTCTAGAATGCACAGGTGACCGACATCAGTCCCTGTCTATCTGCATATGACTGACATCAGCTGATCCATAACCAACGTCGGTAGCTTCTGATCGACTCCTGATCGATGTCGATCGATCCTGACCGATGTCAGTGACTATGTAATTCCAGCAACCTTGCATTTGCTCATCTGGTAAAGCTTTTAGCTCCACAACTCAACAATCTACAGTCAAGCTACCCATAAACACACACAGAAAGGTTTTGACAAGTAGGAGAAAATTTACCAATAATTACTTGAATAGACTATAAAGATGGATAATGAAAGAGGTTTTATTTTTAAAACTATATGATAAAATAGTCTCCTTTGGATGTCAAGATGACTGAAGGTGAGAGGGGGAAAAATTTGAGTTAGGCCTAAAAGCCTAAATCACCATCTACATGTCTAATTGTATGAGGATAGATAAACTTGTGGGTTTAAGGTGTCTTGAAATATGAGGAAATAAGGATGAAAGTGGATAGGTTATATTATATTAGATAGACTCAAATACAATTGCATAATAATCTCAAAGCCTAATATCCAAGAAGCCTAGATTGTGCACCTTTAGGCCCAATTTATCACCTACACACCCATAAAGTGTTAGGATCTAGAACAGTCAAGAATCTAAAACACACAGCTCTGATACCACTTGTTAGGATCCTACTCCTTAAGAGTACAATTGATTACCTTTGTATAAGTAACTAAACATGGAATTAAACTGGAAGTAATATGTAACTAGAATTTAGAGACAACACAGAATATGAGAGACAATACAATCTTGTATTAACACTCTTCTAGAAGGAAATACAATGAAGAAATCACACTCTTCCCACACCTCTTAGGTGTACAGTAATTCTCCCTCAAGAGTTCTCTCTCTCTCTCTCTCAATTACAAACACAAACAACTCAATAACTGAGTTGTTGTTTCCACCAGTAAGTGATAATCAACACAACTATTGTTGCCTACTTCCAGTCCACCAAGTACTCAAAGTACTCCAAGTAGATCTCCCTGATCTTACTCCTTGTTGTGTTGTAGATCTCCTTTGACCTTGCACACACACACCTACAGATCAACTAACCTTACTTACCATGTAGATCTCCCTAATCTTTCACACCTACAGATCAACTGATCTTACACTTGGAAGAACCCTTGTCCTTGTCCTTGACAAGTCCTTTTGATCCTTCATTACAATACAACCCCATGGGTCTATTAAATAGATCCCAAACCAAACAATAATTAGACTTCCTAATTACAATAATTAGAAATGCAGACTCAAGACTAAAATTAGTTTTTACATGTAAACTGACTGTCCATCTAAAATTAGACCAATTTTAGAACACACAGATGACTGACGTCGATCACTTTCTGTCTGGAGATGACTGATGTCAGCTGATTCCTGACCGATGTTGGTAGCTTATAGTCTACTCCTGATCGATGTCGGTTGGCCTGACCGATGTCGGTTACTATGATACTCAATAACCTCCTCCATTTGCATACCTGTGAAGCTTTTAGCTCCATAACCTAACATAAAGTAAAAGGGTGCATTAGTTGTGTTGATTAGGCATAGAAGAGTGTCTAGAAGAGACGCTTGTAGAATTAAAGTGTTTTGAGGACATCCAAAAGATCTTAAGAAATAATAAACATAGGGTTGAGGGCCAAAAGACACCTACAAGCCTAAAATCCTTAGTAGGTTTGCTAGAGTCAAAGAGGCAAAGTATTAAACACAATATAATTTAAAATGCAAAGGAAAGCATATACTCACATGAGTAAGAATGTTTAAAGGGTCATATAAATGGTTAAAATAATTTTTTTTTATAGTTTGAGGGGATTTTGTGCCCAAAACCATGCTCTCAATCCTCACTCAATTTTTTATGCCTGAGAAGTTTGTTTGTGAAGCTTGAAACTTCTTAGAGGAAATGTATGGTGGAAAATTACCTTTGGAGGTGATGAAGGGGTCTCATAATCCAAACATCTAGAATTATTTCACTCATTCATCCTCATACCTGTATTAACAATCCTTAATATTGGAGGCCTCTTTAAACCATGTGTTTCCCTTATGAAGGAGCTCAAGGAGCATTTTATTTTGCTTAGAAATATATAAAGGATTTACATGGGAGATCAAGATCATATGGGATGTTAGGTAGGTATCCCTAATTCCATATTATATAATTTTTTCTTATATTATGTCCTTGTGCTTTATAAACCATTGTTAAGATGGTAAACACTTAAAATCCTTGTTAAACCTCTCTAGAAGACCTGATGAGAGAGAAGATGAGTTAAATGAGTTCAAGTGGACTATTTTATCTTGGTATGGTTAGAATTATCTTCATATCTCCCATGGGGACTTGAGAAACAAACTTGGTGGCATGTGTGAAGGGTATAATGTATGAAATAAGCCTAAAAGCTTAATTATAGGCCTATTTTTGAGTGTAAAAGTGGTGGTAAGCCCTCAAATTAGGTAGAGAGGATTTTAAATCCTAAGCATAGGTCTTATAACCCTTATACACCTTTATAAATCTTTGAAGGTGATATATGAACTATTCAAGTCAACAATTTAGGCTAAAAAGGGTGACTGCACTACTTTGTTGTCCAAAAAGCTTAGTTACAGACCTATGGAGCACTCTTGGAGAGCTTCCCTTCAATGTATTTAGTTTTATTATTATGGTACAAGAATTTAAAAATCATCATCAAGCATTAGAACCTATGAATTTATTGATAAGCCACTTTAACTACCTCTCAGGTTTGAACATGCATTTAAGCTGGGGTTTTGGCCATTTCTTGGTTCACCCATCGTACAAGGTTTCAACTTCTTAAATTTGGCCTAGAACAAGATTAGGGGGTCTTTAAAGTGAATCAAACATTTTATTTATATTTCACATGGGTGAAGGATTTTTATGGTCAAATCTTAGTTTCCTAGGCTTAGAGACCTAATTGAGGGCTAATGGAAAGAAGAAAAGGGTGGATCAAGTACACTTTTATTTGATGTTAGGCCATGAGATTTTTCAAAAAGGAGGAAAATATATATGGGTACTCAAATTTGTATTTATTTTTCTAGGAGCATCTGTAAAATGTTCTAGACAAGGAGATTTATGCATTTTGAGGGATATAAGGCAATGAAGGCAAGAGCCTTGGGTGTGAAATGGAGTGCTAGAGAGTGTATGAGGCACTCAAGGGAGTTGATACAAGTTTTTTAAGGAAGATATAGGTGACTAATGGAGAAGGATTGTAGTCATGAAGTTAGAAAAAATATTTGAGGCATTTGAGATAAAGTTAGTGAAGATTGTGTGTTTTTTTAGGACAAAAGAGGAAGTTTACAAAATTTTTAGAAGAATGGCATAAAAGCTCCTCAACCATGCCACATGTTAGTTGAGAAATTTGTAATTGTCCTTGTAGGTGTAAAGTTATATCCTCAAAAGTAATGAGTTAGATTCAAGAACAAAGATTTCCCAAGAAATTTCCTATGCCAATTTGCATAAAGAATCTCATAAGCACTTGATCTTGAGAAGTTAAAGAAACAAATTGACAACACATCCTTCATGGCTTGGTGTCCATATTCTTCTCTTTTGTAACTATTCTTATGACAAATTAAAATGATGGACTTCCTATTGTTAGAATATTTAATTCTAAGTGGGCTTAATTGATCCTTAGCCTTGCTATTAATTAAATAAACAATAATATATTATTTATTACCATGAGGTGGAAACCATGTGTTAATAAATAATAGAGTTATAATTATTTAATTATTACCAAATTTTAATTAAACTATTTTATCAAGATGGATGGACCCGTTACTTTTGAAATAGTCACCTCCCTTTGTTTTTCATTATAAATAGTGTTTTACCCCTATTGTGAAACCAACAAGTGAATATGAAATATTAATCATATTCAATCTCAAAGAGTTTTGTGAAGGCTATTGAACAAGTGAGAAGGAGGAGTTAATGCATTGGTTAAATTGGGGTTCTCTATAATGAATAATTTTTTGGTGGGTTTTTTTACCTCTTTGAGGTTTTTCCCATGATAACTCTGTGTCAAACATTGATCTGTGTGTTTCATTTATGCTTTACTAATTATTATACATCCTAGATATTTTGTGCATTTGATATTACATTCATAGGATTTAACATGGTGCCATAGGAAACGGGGTGGATTTAATTGGCAAAAATATTGTATTGAGTTGAAATAATTTATATTTTATTCAATTTAAAGTAATTTTTAAATTATTTTAAATCTTCCTTTAAGATTGTGTATGGCATAGAGGAAGAAGACTTTTTTTGTTTGATCTCTAGGAGGAATGGTTCATCATTCTCAAGCCTTAGTTCTTAATCCAAACACTACTCAAGGGAAAATGAGATAGTTTTGAAGAATTTTATTTTAGATTGGGCACCATTAAGAGCATTTGTATGGCCTTGTGAGGCATCTAAAAGTTTGAAAATCTCTTAGCATTCATTATGTGGCTTATTGGAGGCATAGATATCAATTATTGGAGTATAAAACATTCACTCAAGCATTGTAAAACTCCATTCTAGTGTCCAGTCTTCAAATTTTGAAAACTCAAAGCAACTTAGATGCCATTTTTCACACATGTACAACTATGTACAACCTGTGAAATCTAAAAAAAACATTTCTAATTTTTTTCATACCCTTTATCTCAGTTTAAATAGTTAGATTTTTTTTTTGACCTATGAAACATCTTATTGAGCCTGTAGAAGGTTCAAATTATTTTTTGGAAAATTTTATCTATCTAGGGTGCCATTATATGGATACTAAAACTGCATAAATCTAAAAATACATTGGGTATTAAGATTAGATTTTAAAGCTTCTGGATGTTTCATTTCAAAGATAGGAGGCCACCAAAGTTTCAAGGTCTCTAATAGCTCATACATGTTGTGTTTTTCCAAACTCCTACCTGAGCACCATATTCTTCCTGGAGCAAGCTACAAGTATGAATTTATTTCATATAGTTGGAAAAAGTATTTAAAAAAAATCCATAAATTAATTATTTTTTGGATTTCATTTTTTGGTTTGCATGCCAACTTTATCATGTGTAAACCCCTCTCTCTTGTTGACCTTGTTGCAACATTTGACCTAGTCAAAACCTTATCTACCATAGTCATGTAACCAATCAATTCCTAGGTTTTGGCACATTTCAGATGCTTTGGTGTGGTATATTTTTTGTTTTCAAGTATTTTATTATATTTTAATACCTTTTTTAATCATAAATTTTAAATAATTATTTTATGTGCGACTCTTACGACACATAAATCAAAGATTATTTAAATTATTTTTTTCTGCATTATTTAACATATATTATTGTTTATGTTTATAATTTGATTTACTATCAAGTAAATTTAAATTTTATATTAAAGAACATTTATTTTTTAATTGTTCTTACATTAGTGTATTATTATGACACTTGCGACACCTTATTTTGTTACAATATTTCACAATTTTCTTACTTTGTCTAGCACTATTTTTAATAATTATTAGGTATTTACACCTAAAATTTATTTTTAATTTCAAATTAAGTTAAAATTCACACTAAAAAATGTTCATTTTAAGTATTTATTTATTGTCATTCTTAAAGGGAAGCTATGGCTTCGCCTAATTTTCATTTAGATAAATCACAAAGGCTTAATGAAAATAACTATAATATATGAAAAACTAAGTCTATGGCTCAAAGTTATGGAATATTGCCATTGATACTAAAAAATCCCCTTCTAGATGACATGTGAGCTCTGAGCTTACCAATGCATTTCAACAAAAATCACATGAAGCTATGTCTATTATCTTGTAGAGTGCTAAGGATGAATTCCTTCTCTACATTGATAATCAAGAGTCTCTTAGAAATACTTGAAAACTCCTTGAGTCCATGTATGAGGGCACTCACCTCTCAAAAATTATTAAATTAATCTTTGAATTGCTAACTACACCTATGAAAGGTGGTGAAAAGGTTGTGATGTTTTTTTGTTAAAATTAAGAACATTAAAGCTCAGTTAGTTAGTTTTAATTATAATTTATTTAAGATCAACTGACTTATATTATCATTCAATTAAATATTCATGAAAAATTTAAAAAACATTATTTTAGTTTTAAATTCTAAATATCAATATGAGCAAGATATCTGTAACCTTACCACCTTGTCTTCTCTCTTGATTCAATAAGAGCAAGTTATGACCAATTTTGATTATAAAGAGAATGATACTCAGGTTCTTCTCACCTTAAATATTATTTATGATAATAATAATAACTATAAATCTAACCTTCATCTTATTTTTGGCTCAAATGAGAATAAAAAATCTAGTAATAAGAATCATAAACCTAAGTTTAATAGAAATTGCAATGTATGTGGTAAATTTAGTCATAGAAAAGAAACCTATTATAAAAAAGGATAGAGTTAATAATCAAAATTATAAAAATAAAAAAGGGAAAAAATATAATCAAAACAATAAAAAGAATCAAAACCCTAATCAAGATAACCATCAAGATCAAAATGCTATTACTTTATAGTCTGCTTTATTTGCTTCAAATGAAAATAAATGAATTTTATATAGTGGTGCATTTTACCATATGAATTTATTATCTAATATTATGTGATTATAGATATATCTCTAAAAATATTTATTAATGAGATAATCCATTTTGAGAAGCAACTAAGCAAGGAAAGACAAAATTTTCAAATGTTGTTATTAATGATGTTTTCTATGCACCAACTCTTAAAAATAACTTGCTATCTTATTCAAAACTTACTAATAATAATTTAATTATAATATTATTTAAATATATATGGTCCATTAAAAACCAATGTAGGTCTTTCATTGTTTAATGGGTATAAAAATTTAGGTTTATACATTTTATCTCCTTTTGCATGTTTTCTTTCATTTCATAGTAAGAATGAATCTCAATTAAGGCATGAAAGATTATGACATGTTAATTTTATAATTTTACATGATATGTTTGATCAAAATAATTTTATTATACTTCCTTATATACCTTCTTATCATGAAACTTGTAAGGGTTGTTTACGTGGTAAGCAACATACTAACCCTTTTCACAAGAATCATGATGCAAATTTTTACATCCTTTAGAAGTGATTCATATTGATGTTGTAGGACCCCTTGAAGGTGTATATATTAATGGTTCTTTGTATAATGTCACTTTTATTGATAATTACACTATAATGATTAGGTTATTTTTCATTAAAAATAAATCTGATGTGTTGTCTAAATTTACGAAATTTAAAGATGGTGTTGAAAATGCATCTAATTTTTCTATTAAGATATTAAGAATTGATAATGATGGTGAATATATTAGTAAAAAATGTGATTTTTTATACATTAGTTGTAGTATTAAAAGGGAATTAATAACTCCCTATTCTTCTCAGCAAAATGTTATTTCTAGAAGGAAAAATTGCACCATTATTAAGATGGCTAGAATAATGTTGCATTTTACAAATGTTCCTCCTAGTTCTTATGGGCTATTCTGTGCATAATGTAAATATAATCAATAATTAATCTCTTCATTTTTTTATACATAAAAAATGCATATATGTTCATATCATTTCATTTACTTTGATAAAACTATTTTGTTTTTACTTTAGAGATAATAACTATATTAACGGTGCCTCATCTTCATTGTATTTGTTAGTAAAATGATTTAGTATTGATTCTTGAAAAATAAATATTAAAATTATATTTTAATAAATATATTTGTATTAGATGATAAATAAAATAAAATATATAGATATAATGATTATTTTCAATTCAGTTAGCATTGATATACATTATATGCACAACTTCATGCTTAATTTGACAAGATGATCATGTTTAGTTATTTCATTTTGTAAGAAGATTATGCACAGTGAGTTTGGATCTTTTGTGTTTAAATTGCTTAGATAATATCATTTGATTGTTTTATGATTTGAATTTTTATGCTAACATCCTTATATGCTTCATTTTATGATAAAATATGTTATGAAATGGAAAGTGTAAATGGAGTTTGTATTATTGGCTCTTCATCATTTACTTTACGAAGCATTATATTCATACATCTCTAAATTTATTTGTTTTATTCTCTTTTTTTTTTGATTGGATGATGGTATTTCATATTAAAATTATCCATATTTTATGTATAAAAGGTTATACCTCAATATTGTGTTGAAGTATATGTATAATAAAAATTATTTTAATAAATATGTCCCTATCAACATACACACACACACACACACACACACACACACACACACACTTACACTTCAATGTTTGTTATCTCTCATCCAAGTTTTAGCATTTAATAGTGTAGTTGATCTTTAGAAATGAAAATTCATTCTAAAATTTGCATGAGTATATTATAGTAATTTGAAATGGATAATGAACTTATTCAATCCAAGCAAAACTTAATTTCAGTCATAATACATATCTTAATTCCAAAACCTCAAGTACTATAAGAATGAATCTTGGTGAATGCTAGTTGTGAACTTTTAGAGTTGCCTCCTTTCTTTTGGTAGGTCTTTCATAACTCTAGCATGAGAAATCGATTAGATTATTTTTTAGTTTAAGAAAACTAGTCTATAAAGTGTAAAAATAACTAACTATGAAATAAAATGCTGGAAGCAAGAAACTAATCTAAGAAATTAGGAAATCTACCTAGGAGAGAAAATAACAAAAAGTAGGAAATCTACTTTAGAAAGTAACAAACCTAATATAATCCTAGTTATATGGTGGAAATTTCATTCATCCAAAATCATTGCCAAATGGAGAAACCATGAAATTATATTTCAAAAACTACCCATTCACTATAAAATTGAGCTCATTACCTTAGATATCCTTCAGATGATTTTTTTTTACCTAGGATTTTTATAGACTCGGTATGGCCCAATCCATAAAGGAATGAAAATTGTCATGTTTTCCTTTATTTTCATGGATTTATTCCAAAAAATAATTAAGTATAAAATCCTAAAATCCTTTATTTTAGATATTTTGTCAAACCATCTTTTGATAATGTCTTGGTGCTTGATAAAGCTATGTAGTGCTTCAATTTATACATCTTCCATCTAAACCATGTCGAGTAATCTAGATTTGATTATTTCATCTACTCCCATTACTCTTTCATGAACTAATATGTTGGTAATTTAAAATTGATATAAAATACTGATTTTTGTCCATACACTAGTAGGAAAGGTGAAACCTTGAATGTTTGCTTATGTCTTGTTATGTCTGTAGATAGTGTATAATTTAGTGGTAGGTGCCATTCCCTAGGTTTATCTTGTGTTAATTTATTAATGAAGTTTTTCGTGGTGGACTCAACATATCCATTTCCTTATGGAAAATAGTTATAAGAAAACTTGATTTTAATTTAGTTATTATGGGTCCATTCTGTAAATTTAGTTGAATAAAATTTCGAACTGGTATTAGATAAAAAAGAGATTGGAATCTTGAATCGATTCAATATGTTTTCTTCTAGGAATTTGATCACATCATGGGATCTAGAATTATTAGTATCCACATCCTCTATCCATATATTATAATAATTAGTGGTTGTTAGATAAATTTATACCTTAATCAAGAGTTTAGATTGTTCACTTCAAAAAATTCTAGACCCCATTGAGAAAAAGGGCATCCTTCAATGATTAGCTATAGGACATGGCAGCGTGTACTTCTATTTTTATAAATATTTGGAATTCATGTCATGTCTTAACATTATTATGGACATCTCTTAAAAATTTAGGCCAGTAATGTCCCATTATTAATATTTTATGAGTTTTTAATTCCTAGAAGGATGTCCACTACCTATCTTCTGATGTAATTTATCCAAGATATCCATATCTTCTATTAAAACACACATTAAATAGATGTATTCATAATTTTTTTATAAAAGACTCTATTTTTCATCATATAATGAGTTTAATTGAACCTAAGGGATTGACTTTTCTCTCTATTAAACTCAAAGGGACATGTACATTTGAATAAGTAGTGAATGATGTGAGAATATCAATCACCACCAATTGCTTAGGACTCATTTATTTGAATAATGTGAATGAGTGGATCTATCTCAGTCATGAGATGGATGATTCCTTTGATTTGTACCATCTTCGATGGTCTAATTTGAAGATAAACATCCTATATTTTTTATATCCATTTATCTTCTCTCTCCTAATTCATTTTAGCCAAACATGAGCTTAAGAATTGGATATATAATGATTACATACGTCTTTTTCCTGAGAATGTAGTTTCTAAAATTGTTCACTACCTTTATCAAGGCATATATCTACTTATATATCATTAAATATTTCAATTATACATATTTAAAATTAGCAATCATGAAGACAATTGGGTGTTCATTATCATCTACCTTTTGTGTGAGTAATGATTCTTTAATGTGTCATGAAGCAAACGAATAGAAAAATAAATATTTTGTGAAATAAGGATTGATTAGAATTGGGGTTTGAGTAATGGTAGTTTTGATATTTTAAAAATCATTTTTAGCTTCAGTTTTCCATTGTATTTTCTCATCCTACTTCAACATGGTGTTTAGTGGCTTGACAATCTTTGCAAATCTAGAAATGAATTTTATCACAAAGCTTATCTTACTAAAAAAATACTTCAATTCTTTCTTTATGTTAGGAGGTTTTATCTTCGAAATGGCCTAGATTCATTATAATTCAATGAGAATCCCATCCTTGGTAATTTCATGGCATAACAATTTTCCTTCGATGACTATAAAAATGTTTTTCTTTGGATTCAATGATACTCCATATCTTCTACATCTGTTAAATACCTTCTATAAATGATCATCATGATCGATTTTTTTCTTTGAAAATATTTTGAGATAATCCATGTATATGATGTTTCATTTTACAACAAATCCATAAAAAATGTATTCCATGGCATGTTGGAAGATTTCTCCTGCATTAATTAGTCCAAAAAACATCATTTTATATGTAAAAATTCCCCACTCAGTGGTAAAAATGGTCTTCATTCTATCTTCTACTTCCACTAAAACTTGATTATAGACTAAAAATACATCCAAGAAGGACATAATTTCATACCAACTAACCAAATTAATCACCTCATCTAAAGAGGTCAAACGATATTTATTCTTTACTAATTCTCTATTCAGGTTCATAAAGTTGATACATAACTTGATTTCTCCATTATTTTTCCCGACAGACACTATGTTAGTGACCCAAGTGGAATGATTGATTGGAAACATAATCATAACATCTAATAAATTCTAAAATTATATGTAAATGAGTGGATATAAGATTGGATTTACTGGTATCTAATGTTGTTAAAAGGGTTTATGTTCTGGCTTCAGTAAGATAGTATGCGTGATGACCTTGGGATCAAAGTTTTTTAGATCCTCATATGTCCAACCTATCACATCCTTGTATTTTGTGATTATATCCTTCAATTTTTATTTCTCATTTTTAGTCAAACTTAGGTTAATATTGACATACTTAGGATGTTCATTAATTCCTAAATTATCTTTAGTGAAGTTTAATTGACTTTGGATTGTTTCTACTTTTAAGCTTGTGGATCCATGTGAAAAATTCAATCCCATAAAACAATTCCCATAGTTATATGATTATATTTCAACTTTAATATGCCTTCATCTCTAAAATCCTCTACATTCATAGGCTTGACATCCTTTTCATCTATTATTTGATATTCCAAATCCCTAGATTTATTCATAAACCATATGATATGTTGATCATCATCAAACACTTGGAAGTTATCCACATTGTCTAGGATAAAACGGTAGGGAACCAACTCCATAAAAACTTCTAAATCTTAGACTCTTAGAGCTATGATAAGTTGGTGGTTGAGGTTATTATTGAATCTATTTTCTAATTTTATTCTCTTAGATTAGCTATGATTTTGAATGCATCGAAGGATTCAATTAAATCCTCATATTTGTGTTTATACTTCTTCAAGTAATCAAGTTTACATTGATATTTACTTTTGATTTAGTTGACAATTATTTTTGAATCATAAAATATCTAAAACTACTTGACATCATATTTTAGTGTAAATTTTAAGCCCATAATCATAACTTCATACTCAACTTGATTTTTAGTGTACATGAATTATAGTTTATATGTAGTTAGATACTATATTCTATCTAGGTCTACCAAATATATTCCAAGAACCTTTCTTCAATGTATTGTCAAAGTGTAGGGTCCATAAATATGGACTTACAAATTATTTTTTATGAGGTTGATGATTTATAGTAAACAAATAAACACGTGCACGTGAAGATGTAAAATCAACCTTGTCATTCTTGACATTGTACTCAGTAATCAGGTACTTCATCTTTGGTTCTTGGTCCACTTGAATCTGATTAGTTACTCCCTTCTAATGAAGTCACATATGTAAAATTCCATTTCCATATACCCATTCAATGTCTTTGACCAATCAAAACTTAGTAACAATCCATAAGTCTTATAAATATCAATGACAATAATGTTTATGTATTGTAATTTTTTGTACATGTGGCTCAGAAGAAAGTTGTATGTTTAAATTTATCAACTCCCAAACACATGAAATTTGTCCAATTGTATGACCAATCTTTTCGATTTATCTGGGGTCAAACCTAGTTTCTTATATACATCTATGGGCATCACATTGGTTAAGGCACATGAGAAAAACAAAAAATTATACATATTCTGACTAAACATTATGATGGTTAGCAGAAAAGTTATTACCTCAAGCGTGTCCTTGTAAATAACCATGTTGGTGTGAGAATCCTTTGATTTTTTAATAGATGGGCTCCCATTAATGGCATTAAATAATAATTCTCCTTTATTATTAATCTAAGCTAGATCATGAAGGTTGATATTTAATTTGATATTATTCATATCTTAGAATACATTATATGAATCTTTGCTATGCGTCTCTATACTTTGTTGTTGATAATTTCCTTTTAGAGGAGGTAGATTATTGTTTGACTTAGGATATGGAGGAGTAGTATCAATATTATTTGGAGTCATCAAAGTAGTATCAATTTTTTTATTCCTCAAATTGTAGTTGTCCCTATAAAACTACTAAAAGGCATGTATTTACTATATTATCTTTAAGTTAATTCTCATCTTCCACTAGGGAGGGAGAAATCATATGTCTCAAAGAACATTATTGTAGTAGTACCTAGATAAATGGAAGTAGGTGGATCTGGATGATTTGGCATTCACACCTATCCATTTCCTTTTGAAATATATCAAAAGTAGTAAAAAACTCTATGTATTCCAACTCACCATATTGTGTTATATTTTGGACTTGGCACTAATTAGATAGTGTTTCTTCCAAAATGTTTATTTCAAGCATCTTATTAGGTGGATGTTGTTTTTCATTATTTCTAGATATATTAAGGGTTTTTTATACTATTGATATGTAAAAAATTTATTGGTATTATTCCACATGGTGTTTCTTATTCACTTCTTCATGCTTAGGAACTAATTGTTTAACTTCTACACCATTCATTGGATAACATCCAATTCTACTTTTGTATAATTAGAAGCAGTACCTTGTGTATTAGTAGTATTAACCAGTATCAAAGACTAGTTCTAACTTTTTTGATTAGGTGTAGACATATGATTATTCAAAAAAATGAGGTGTTGGTTAGGTGGAGCATGAGCCAGAGGGAATTATGTATACACTTGGTTTTGATTTTAAGCCGCAACATTTTGATTAGCCTTCAAAATGGGGTTGAGGGTTGGAAATTTATGACCAACATTGGGTAGGGCCAAATCTTGTAAATAGGGATTCAACTACCTATCAATATTAATAACTTCATCATAGGCTAGTAGTAGTGAAGTAATACCAGGTGCTCTATGGAGAAATATAACTATCATAGAGTCTAAGGCATTCTTGTACATTTCAAGGGATAATACAAAATTACATATTTTAGAATCTTGCATTAA
Organism: Torreya grandis; assembly: GCA_037957365.1. NCBI lineage: Eukaryota > Viridiplantae > Streptophyta > Pinopsida > Cupressales > Taxaceae > Torreya > Torreya grandis. Next base: position 29,749 of record JARHVA010004128.1, read on the forward strand.
ATGATCTAATTGAATCATTAGACTCTCTCATCATGCTTGAAAAAGGTTGGTATATAACACTTGGGCTAGTGACCTATCAAAATTATGTTAAAAAAGTATCTTGACACTGATTCCAAGAGGTAATCTAATATTTTGTAATATTGAGGAACTAGTCATAAGAAACATGTTGCCAAGTAAAAGGTAAGAATATTCATGCTACATATTCATGGGTTACATTTAATAACCCTAACATAGTCTTGAAATACTTTGTGTTCTTTAACAGTCTTGCCTCCTAAAGGAGAAAAGGTAACAAGATAATTTTTAGGGTTTATAGGCAAATCATGCATGCCTCTATGAAAAAAATACCAAACTAGCTAACCAAGTTATGTCCATCATATGTGGAGGGAGATGACCTCTTATGATATGGGAATAAGATTGAGTCTGGGATCCTCTCAAGGTATCTCTATCTAACCTAAGTTTTCCATTAATTTAAAATGGTGAGAATGGTAGAACAATATTTAAGGTGGACCTTGTTAGTCATCTAGATGTATTTAGTGCAACTCAAGTGATATTTTAAATAAATGAAAAATGTGGAATTCCTTCTAACACTAATTAAATTATTATTGATGTAGGTTTTATGAACACCAAAAAAAATTATGAGGTAGCCTATAAATTTTTATGATTGATGAAATAAATTCACTCCAAGGCATGAGTTGCAAGGTATGGGGTTTTGTAAACAACCTAGTGGTGGGATAGTGGTGATCAAATTAGTTGTTTATCTGAGATGGTTTGGATATGACATAAGTATAAGAATAATTGAGATGGGTGGATGGGTGGGTTAATCTAACATAAATTTATGTTAAAATAACCCCAAAAAGTAAGAAGGGTAGGGAAAAAAAGAAGGTTCATGAATAAGAGTAAGATGAAACCCTTCTAAACTGGATCTTGCACTATGGCTTAGAAAAGTAATCTTAAAAATAATACTTGTTAAAATTTATTATTAGCCCATAAAAATACAAAAAAAATTAATATTACAAGGGAATAAAATATAATAAACTTTAATTCTCATAATCAAAGGTTATTTCATTTGTAAGACTTCAATAACACATCTATACAGGGAGATTATGATTATTAAACACAAAGTATTCGAATTAACTATTGCATAATATGAATAACTGCATCAAATAAAACTTATACATAAATTAAAGATTAAAATAAAAGAATAATGGAACTTGTTCAATGAACCATGAATTTGGATGAGAATAGAAAATTTCATATCCAAACAAACTTGCTGATCAATTCATAAAAAAAATTACTTATCTTGATAGCTAAAAATTCTACTCCCTTTAAAATTAGGAGGATACTATATATATATATATATAACTTATGGAGGGGTTACCTCATCCTCTAAATAAATTATAAATTTACATTTCCTAATTAGGGGCTGAGTGTCAAAACTCATGCATATTATGCATATATACAATATAATAATTCTTATTTAAAATAAATCTTAGATATGAAAAAAAGCATAGCCAAAAATAGACTCAAGTTACAATTTTGACATGTAACCTATGCTAAAGGCTACCTATGGTGTTGTTATGGCACCATTCAGAGATGAAGCTTGCATGTTCAAATCTTGAGATGTTCCAACCATAGTTACAACTAGAGTGGACACTCTAGTGATTGTAGTGAACCATGGCATTGGTGGCATTATGACTAGAAGTGTTATATGGTATATTGTGACTAGAGAACTAACTAATGTAGTTACTGAAGTAACTATGGTAGTGACGATGGGGAGTGAGACATAAGTGGGCCCAGTCGTAGTCTACACTAATGTGTATGTTAGGTTTGAGGATTCATGCTTTGAGAAAGTGGTAATGGTGCTATTGCTATAGAAGTTGGTTACATTGCAACTTGTATCTATAGATATAAGGCATGACTAGCCTAAAAATCAATATTGATAGTCTCAAAATCAATAAGAGATATCTTGAATAACTATGGAATCTTATCCATAAACCTCTTATGCAAAACCATTATAGATTTAAATTTTACATATAGATTATATATTCCCATCACCTTCTACTTAAAAAAATATATTAATTGGATAATTTATTCATTATTCATATATATTGTTCCTTAAATTTCAACTCAAAAACTATCAGATACTACTTGAAGCAAGCCTTCAAAATGGGCTTAAAAACCAACTACCTGAGAGGAGTAATAACATTTATGAGCCTCATGTCTTTCAAAATGGACACTGCTTCCATCTCATATTTCATAAAAAATTATATCAAGGTTCACATCTCTTTATTTTAATCAATCATGTTGTCTCTCTTTGTGGCCACATGACTTTATTTCCATGTAACTTCTAGTATCATTATTAAATTTAGATGAACATAAGCTTTATTCCTTGTAGCTTGGCCTAATAAATTAAATGAGACTTCTATGTATTTAATTTTATCATAAAACCTAGATACATATCAACATTTAAGTTTAGATTTAGCCTTTAAAGACCTTATTAATCTAATATTATCATATATCTTCTTATCTGCACTCTATATATTATCTATAATTTTTTTATGTGCCTAGATGATATTATACCATTATAGCCTCTACTAGATTATTCATAGCTTATAAACATTTGTTTTATGATTCATCTAGTTGCATCCAAAAAATTATATGTATCCTCCTTGTACTCATTTGAGTTTTAAGGATTGAGCTTTCTCTTCTTTGTTAGAGAGAATATGTCCTCTCTCTGCTCCAACTTAACATTCTCACCCTTTATCACCACAATATTTGTCTTAAATTTCAATAATTCATTATTTTTTTGATCAAAATGGAATCCCACCTTTGGTTACTCAGTTATTAATAGGTCTTATATTCCTTATTCCTCTTATAATTTATGAATCAATGAAGGAATGTTTACCATAATTTATTTCATTATTTACTTGGTAGACGCAAGGGTGGGAAGAGAGATTTGACCTAGTGGGTGAATTGAGGCTCAATTATATTGGGTAGTAGACAACTAACTCTAGAAAATAGGGAATGAACTTTCTCCACCTTGTGACTTTATTCTATGATGGTGTGTCAATAACATATGTAGTCTTGCCTAGTGCCCTACACACTGATATTATAGAGGAATTTACCTAAGTAACCTAAGAAACTAGCATATTTAACTATGTGGATAGATGAGGGGTGTAATATATATAACTAAAATAGAAGTAAATACTATATTTTAAAATGTACCTTCTTGGTTAGTCTAGGGGATTGTAGACTAGCTCCACTAAATAATGACCGAGTCATAGGGGTTTAGAGAAATGATTGAATATAAATTATAACTGACGTGTAAGCAACACCAATGGGAAAAATAGTGGTAGGACCCTCAATTGGTTATTTTTCAAAAAAAAAATCCCACTTGTTTGGCATTGGGATATATTTTGTAAAATTATCATTATGAGTGCCTAGGGCCTTTTTATTAGACCCATAGAATATAAAAAGATAGAATGTGGAGATCAAATGACTTATTTTATATTAATTATAGTTGAAGCCATATTAGGAGACACTAAATAACTAGGAATTTATGGAATTAAATTTTTAGGGTATGTGATAATGGTAGTTTGTTGTTATTATAGTTGTTTCCATTATAAATTTAAAGTTAATTCATCTTGTAGGACTAGTATCACCCTCTATAAAAACTTTCGTAGTAGTTTAAGCTTCTTTAGGACTCAAATCTCTAGTTAGCATTTGAACCAAGTATGATTTAGTCTGTAATACATTTCATATTTGTTTTTTTTTACTTTGTGGTGGAGAGCTTGAAGGTATGGGTGGTGTTGGTTCCTAATTTGGAGTTGTTTCTTTAGACTCCACCTAATCCTTCACACCTTGTTCTTCTTATGATAACAACTTAGTTGCAACTAAGTCAACCTTTTCATGATTAACCTATTTAAAATATCCACATATTTGTGTTCCTCCATATTCATCTTCATCTTCATCTATTTCCTCAAAAAATTATGTTCCTTCAAATTTATGTCTTCTTCAGACAACCATTCTTCTTCTTCACTAATATCATAGATTTCAATATGCTCTACTTTTTTTTGCCTTGTCTTCTCATTATTATTCAATTTCATTCTATTATTCATTTGGCTCTCCCTTATATTATTCATACAAAGGGCCTCCCCTAACAAATAATCCCTTATAATGCCTTTATTCTTCTTATATAACCTTATGAGACATGTGAAGAGTCCTACGCTTCCTTTGGTATGTCTTTAGAAGTTGCTTAGGAGTATTAAGGGTTGGTAATAAAGTTAGTGGAATTGAATATAAAGGGACTACGAGAATGGAAGGTGGATGTTAAGTGGGGATACCAATGAATATTAGTGGATCCAAGGAGGATGTGGATAATGGCCTCATAGACTGTGGTGTTGTGGCATGAGCTGATGATGTAGGAGAATTATAAATTAGAACCTGTGACAAAAATAAAGGGAGACTACCTATTTCATTATGGTTAATAGAGGCATGGGTGCAACAAAAAATGATCTTTTATCCTAGTATGACTTATTTACTCCCTGACCTTTGTTGTAATTTGGGAAAAATTAATTCTTTGGAGTGTGGTGAGATTGATAAGAATATTAGACTTATATTATGGGTATGTATCCTCAAGATTAGAAACTCCTTCACCAATCTTAGTTCCCTTAATTTTTTCCTCCAGTTGGAAAGGAGGACCATGGATTCGTGTTGAAGTCCATTTCTCCCAATATATTCTCTTTGCTTCTTCTTCTATGATAGTGGGATCATATTGGATTCTTGGGCCACTATCATAGACATATTAAATTTGCAAATTATTTTAACCTTTTAGGACTTATCAAGTATAAATCCTATGTTTGTTAAAGAGATGAGTATACTAAATTGGGGTAATAATATGCAATAAATATAACCACTAATTTTTTTTATAGAATTGACTAAATTTGACCTTTCTAAAAATAGTAATAAATAATGCAAGTAATAACTTAGCTATAAAATGATTGAGATAGATGATCTAGAGGCTAGAAATTGAGGTATAGGTTGGTCTAAGTGTCACAAAAAATATCCAAGTGTCAAAAAACCTCCTATATAGTATCACCCTAATTGGATAGAAGCTACATGTTTAGATATGTGGTGTTAGTGTCCCTATTTTGGTGGTAGTGTCCTTTATGTAAGACTATCCCAAGCTTTTGAGTGCACATGTGCTTAGATATATGAGGTATATTATTGCATACATGAGTTATAAAACTATATATATTTCATATTTTGAATACATTCATGAACAAACCCTAATCCTCCATGTTTATAGGGCATCTAGTTGATACAATCTAGAAAGTGTTTTTGTTAGTGGGGTAGGCTAGACATCCTCAATACCCCACTATGAAGAGAGTTGCCTACATACCAATAGTCTAAAAAAGGAACAAAGCTTAATGTTGTTATCCCCACCTAAGTGTTGGTGCAAGTGAAAGTGAAGCTAATATGATAGTGGAATTGAGTGATTTGTATGTGCTTGAGACTATAAATTTGGGTAATTTGAGTGTAGGACTATTTTATATGGTAGTATGTATAAGTAGGGTAAAATAGGGATTGATAACCTTAATTGTGCACAAATTATTTTAAGTTTGCATATGTCTTTAAATATGATTTCCATCTAGTGGTTAGAGGGATAAAAATCATGTATTTATATTATTCTGGTACTTGTATAGGTGTTAAAAGAGGTCTAGGATGAACCTAAGAGGTTTTAGATTTGAAAATATATTTATTTATGAAAAGAAGAGGGAAAGTAAATTAACACCATTATTGGGACACTGCCACCATGTGGCACTATTTTCTCTATTATGGTGCTAGTTTCTAAGTGGTAGAACACTAGGAATGAAGGGATAGGATGTAAGAATGATGGTATGGGATTGCTTTAGGGATGACTAAGGATGCTTGTGGCATGCACAAAGGTTGGATAAGTGTGAAAATAGGCTCTAGGATAGGTCTAGGGCTAAGCTATGGATAGGTAGTCTCAAGTATCACTCTTAGAAATCAAATACCACTTTTATGTGATTATATTTGCTTCTTATTTATTCTAGAAATGCATCAAATAAAAATGATTAGGATAAAGGACAAAGAAGCTTACCTATACTTACCTAAGAGGTGAATCCCATGAAGTTGGATTTGAGTATGTGAAGCATGCTCTAATTTGTGTCCTAAAAGTGAACATGCATAAATTAATCATTACTTAAGAGATATAAAAATCAAAGAAAAAACTATGTAAAGGGATAAGAGAGGAAAGGAACAAATACACCTCACTAGGTATGTTAACTAATGCATAAACCTAGTGAAAACCTATGTATCTATATGGTGATAAATTGGTGAATACCTTGGATTGATTTCATGGCTTACTCAATCCTCATATGTGGGTGGCTCAAGAAATCAATCAAATTTTGAATCCATCTTGTCTACCCCTACTTGGTGGATCATGAGATATGAATAACTTGGATTGGACTGATGGTAATTGATTTAAGTTTTACAATCTGAGCTTGTTTATTGAAAATGTACTATGAATGTATTATAAGAGCCTGATCTCTATGACAAACCCTAGAAAATGACCCTATTTTGAGGGGAGTTGTTGAAACTGTGCAAGAAATATCCTCAAAAGAAAGAGAAAGCTTTGAAAAATATGTATTAGTTAGAGAATATATGATATCTACATAATAATCCAATATAACTTGCATACATAACCTCAGAATGTAAGATAATCTAAGCATAAGTTTGTAATGTGTGATGTATGTCATGTCTAGCATTCACAAGGGTGTCAATATAGATATAACAACAAATATGAGTAATAACTAAGTAGTTACCTAGGGGGATGGGGCATGATGCCCATCATGGCACCCAAATAGGAAGGGGAGATGCATGAGGTGTCTCATGGAATTTAAAACTGAAGTGTGTAATAATCAAGATAAAAGTGTCATTACCATGAGTCATATAATAAAACATACATACAACACACACGAGGCATGAAAAGTAGGCCAAGGGGCCACAATACAAGGGACATGAGCACATGTCACTAAATCTATGAAAACAAGACATGTAAGGATATGTTCAAATGTCCACATATGCAAGTAACAAACAAGGTGGCTTAGAGCCACATGGAAGGACAATTTAAAATAACTACATACATAATCAATAAAGCACACACAAGGACATGGACACACATCCAAAGCATACATACTATGAAAAGTAGTGGTGTAGAGCCAAAGAATGATGCCATATTTAAATTCCTTTGAATAGAAGAAGCATAGAATTTAATCTAAACTAAGAAAGACATAAATTAAAGTAATCATGAACATGTAATATAAATACATGTAAGAGCCAAAATATACATATACTGAGTTGAAATTAGTAGTAGCTAGGGGAAAATATGAGTAAGTATAGCCTAATCAATATCAAGATATAACAATGTAAAATCTATGATGCAGAGTTTATAAATATGTAACTTGGTAATTGAAACAATGTCTAAGGTGCCCCCAAATGGATGAATGTGTCAAATGAAGCACCCATGTATTTGTGTATATGCCCCTAATGGGTAGATAATATCAAATTTGGATTAGTGTAGTAGACCTAAGTCATGTACCAATCTGTAAGCACTCAATAAAAATAAGTGAAACATGTATGTATGATAAAACCAACTATATTAAGATGACTAGCATATGTAGTATTTGGAAAATATAAGAGATGTAAACATGGAAATGCATATGATCTATAACTTTGTGTTTTTTGAGTAAATATTTGATTTTGTTTGTGTTTTTGAAATATTATATTTTTTTGTATTTTTTAGATATAAGCTATGTACAAGCAATATGATTTTTATATAAAATTTTATATGTAAAATATCCTTAGATGCATGACGTTCAATGGGTTTTTGATTTCCTTACCATCAAGTGAAGATAGATGATATACTTTTGGGCTAAGATTTTTTATGATTATTTATGAGCCAAGCTAATTTGGTCTAAATTTTCCTTTGTTCTCTTATTTGGCATTGAAATTTCTAAGATATTATTTTATAACCAAATCATTGACTTTGAATTCCATGCTATGGACATGGTTATTATAGGTCCATTGGATTCCTTTTTGATATGACTTGAGACACTCTATGGCTTGAATGTGCATGTGATCCAACTATTCTAATTCATGGAGACATCTCTCTCTATATTGATAATTTGTGATGAACCCTTTTAATGAGACCTATAAGGATGTGATATCTAAATCCAATAGGATAATTGATTCTAAGCCATATACTAGTGAATAATTAGTATCTCCTATCAATATGTGAATACTGGTGCAGTAATCCCATAGTGCATAGATGAGATAATTATTCCAATCATTTCCAAATTTAGTAACTATTTTGTTGAGGATATTATTAATTATCTTGTTTGTTTATTTTGCTTGACCATTACCCTATATGTAGTATGAAGTGGATAATGTGTGATGGATTTTATATTTACCACAAAATTTCTTCATTGTTTTATTATTGAAATAAGTTCCATTTTATATGATGATGGTCATTAGGAGGCCAAAGTTGAAAATAATGTTGGTCATGAGAAAATGACATATATATTATCCCTTCGTGGATTGTACTAGAATGGCTTCAACCCATTTTGTGAATTATTTTTTAGTTATGATAATGAATTTGTGACCTACAAATTTTGGATTTATCTTATCGATTAGATCAAAACCCCATAGCATGAATGGCCATGGGGATACGATAGGTTGTAGCTTCTACAAAGGGACATGGTATAGGTTTCCATAGCATTGACATTTTTCACATAACTTGGTGTATTCCTGGCATTCTTGTTCCATGGTCGGCCAATAGTAACCTTGTCTAAGTAATTTTTATGAAATCAATTTACCACTCAAATTACCACCACATTCATTATCATGCACATGTATGATAGCCAACTTAGCTTTTTTGAATATCAAACATTGAATTAAGTGTCTGTCAAAAGATATTTTGAATAGGTCCCTAACAATAATTAAATATCAGAAGGAATTTCATTGTAGTTTGCATTTTTTTTTCTTGTGAATGTATTAGGTGTAATATATCTATATAAAAAGTTTTATATATAAGAGAACCATTTAGATGTAGTTGTGCTACATGTAGCAACTAGAACTATTAGATTTATGAGGTCTACATGGGACACTGATGGAGATTGTAATCATTTGATATTGAATATAGCCTTGCATTCATATATGTCAATGGGGATCATCAATGATACTACATTGGACATTACATCATCATCATGATTATCTCTACGTGGAATGTTTTCAATAGAGAAATTTTCAAACTGATCATGTAGACATTGAACCATATTCTTTTACGGAATGAGGTGTTCTTATTTATTTTGGTAGATATTTGTAACCTGATTGACAATTAATTATGAATCCATATAAACTTTAATTGATTTAATTTAGAGATCTTGAGTTGCTTGAAGAACTAAGATAAGATATTCATTTTTTGTGATGTTGTTGGTACGTAAAAAACTAAGTCAGTAAGTGAGGGGTGCTATGTGCCCAAGTAGGTCTACGAAAACAATTTTGGATCTGATACCAAATGCACATCTAAAACTATTAAAGAACATTATCCATGTATCAAAAGTGGTATTATATGTTGTGTAATCATCCCTGAAATCATTGTTGGTAGGATTTGTATCCAATAATGGGGTTGCTTCTAATTGATCTACAATTATCTATTATTTTACTTATTTTTATAAGATGATCATGAGGTTGAATTCTATGAGTATTATAACCCATTTTACAATACAGCCTAAGAGGTGTGGTTTTAACATGAGGAAATTTAAAGGATTGACCTTTACAATGACTTGTGTCTCATTGCTAATCATATATTACCAGAGCTTCTGAGTAGAAAATACAAATGCCAAACAAAGTTTTTCTATTGTTGGATAATTTCATTTGTAATCAACAAGTGTATGACTAATGTATTAAATGGCCCAATATTTATGTTGATCATTGTGTTATTCCAAGAGTGCATTAAGTGCGTGATTTGTCACTAAGAGATAAAGTAAAAGTGGCTTGTCAGGTGTTGGTGGTATCAAGATAGGTGGGTTCAACAAGTACTATTTGAGTGTGTCAAATCTTTCTTAACATGTGATGTCCCATTCAAAATTTATATCTTTTTTTATTAATCTAGTGAATGATTTATTCTTATTAGTGAGTTGTGCCATAAAGTGGCATATTGCTTGAATCTTGCCTTAGAGGGAGTGAAGTTGCTTTAAATTGAAAAGAGGAGACCTGTCCGTTATTGCTTTAACTTTCTTAGGGTCAACCTCGATATCACGTTGGGAATTATAAAATTAATATTTACCCAATGAAACCCCAAAGATGCATTTCTTGGGATTGAGTCGTACATTGTATTTTTTTAGTCTCTCAAAAATATGTCATAAATCTATTGCATGGTATTGTCATTCTTTTTATTTTTCAAGCAAATCATCAAATGTTTTATGAATGAGATCATGAAAGTTATGTGTCATTATTTATTAGTAGGTCATGCCTACATTTTTTAATCCAAAATTCATGACTATATATCATAAAGAGCCCCATGGTGTGGTAAAATAAGTTTTTTCTTGCTCTTATTAAGAGATATTAATTTTATTATAACCAGGAAATCCATCCATAAAGGATAACATTTCATAGCTTATTATGGAATCAGCTATCATATTGATGTTGGGTAGAGGAAATTCATCCTTAGGACATGCTTTGTTTATTTCTCTAGAATAAAAAAAACATTAGATTTAGTTGTTAGGTTTTATAATAGGGACAATATTAGCAACCCATTGGGGATGTTCCATTGGTAAAATGAAATTGACATCCAAGAGCCATTGGATCTCATATTTGACTAAAAGAGCAATTTTGGGATGCATTGTTTGAATTTTTTTAAAACCAGATTAGCATTAAGATAGAGTGTCCTATGTACTACAATTAAGAGATCAATGCTAGGCATATCAAAATAAGCATAGGTGATTACTTTAGGAAAATCTTAGTTAAAATCTAATGAATATCTATATCTTCTTCTTTATGTGAGGTAACATCCAATACTATGATATGAGAATTAGTATATATGCCATAATTTAATTTGACTACCTCTTGATTAAGTAACATATATCGACCCATAATGTATGGTGATGTAGGGATAATATAATCTACGTCAGGTAAAATATCATCTAAGTCATTTGATTGCTCAACAAAGTATACCTGGGCATTTTTTGAATGAGGAAACATATTCTTATGATATAAGGAAGGGATATCCTCGTATTCCTTAAAAAAATTCTAAGAGAGCCTCATCAATAGTGAATTCATCAAAAGTAGGTAGATCTATATAAGTTGTATAATCGATAAGATCAGGGTAAACAATTGAGAGTTTAGAAACATCGTTTACCATATCATCTACCCATAGAATAGGTTGACTAAACATAATATGACAAAAAATTTTATGAGAGGACCTAGCATTTGATGTGCTCTCTTTATATCCAAGTCCTTGTCTACCATGTTGATCATATGCTTTAATGGGATTAAGGATTCCCTACTCATGTTTATTAAGGCCCTATCCTATTTAACCCATTTTTTAGAAGTATCTTGATGTAAAAGGAGAAGTGAACTTATTATCCTATGCCCTAAAATTATCTAGGGGAGTGATATGTATGTTTTGAATATTAGACTAGATTGGTGTTGTAATAAAATCCATGCCAGGAATATAATTGAAAAAAGGCTCTGTATGTTGATAATATTTGAATGGTTCTTTATCCATAAGAAAAGTATATATATGACCTTTGTAGATGATTTTTAAACATGTATGTAAAGTGGATGGAACCATATGCATATCATGAATCCATGATATTCTAAGCAAGATATTTTAATTAAGATCATTAGGCATAACTTGACATGTTGCAGGTAATGTTCTAGGCCCCAATGTAAGGTTTAGTGTGATTTGACCAAAAACTTTATGTGGAATATTATCAAACCCTTAGATGTTCATATTAGAAGGATCTAAATCATTAACATGTGTATTAAGAAGTGAAAGAGAAGAGTTATTGAAAATGTCCAATCTTGATCCATTATCTACTAAAACTCTTTTGACACCTACCTCATTAATTTGTAATGTAATATAGAGAGGCAAGTGTAAATAAATGATGTGTTGAGGTGGGAGATCTTGCCTTTTTAATGAAATATGCTCTTCGATTCATTTCATAGTATTAATTATGTAAGTAACAGAAGCTAGCTCAAAATTTTGAGGTACCTGACTATCATAAAGTGCAACATATAAAATATCTTTGTATGTGTTGGAATGATGTAAGAGATTTAAAATGGAAACTATGGCTGAAGAACCATTTTTCTTGTCAATAAATCTATATCCATCGGTGTTGATAACCTACCAAGCTTCAGGACCACATGTAGACATCATAACCTAGATCATAGGGTCTACTAGGAGCATAAAGCTAGTAGTAGAGGTAGGATGGTAGATAGAAGTGTGTGATCAAGAAGTAGGAGGTAGAATTGAGACAACTGATGTTACCTCATGTCTAGGAGTGATAGTTAAGGAATCATTGTGAACCAAAGAGCAAAAATCATCTAAAAGAGACTTGTTAATTTTAGGAAATGAAGTTGTTATCTTATGTATTATATTTTATGTGTTTAAATACTTGTGTCTTAATTTAATTCCATGTAATAAAAAAATAACAAGTATAATAAATAATGAAACATTACAAACATTTTAATTGGGATAAAACATCAAGTAAACATGTGTTTATGTCTTTCCTGAGTTCATTTCAAATTAAATAGAACAATCATGCAAATGAAAGTATTAAAATTTACACCAAAAATTGATACACCTATTATATCATTATTATCATGATTATATCAAATAATTTCAAAAAATGTTTAAATCTAAAATCTAAATGTTGGAAATGTTAACCTAGGGTTATCTAGGGTTAGGTTTTGTGCAATATTTAAAGAAAACCAAGTTCACCAAATGTTTTAACCTTTTAAGACTTAGCAAGTATAAATATTATATTTTTTAAAGAGGTGATTTTACTAAATTAGGGTAATAATATGCAATAAATATAACCACTACTTTGTTATATAATTGACTAACATTGACATTTCTAAAATAGAAATAAATAATGCAAGTAAGAACTTAGATGGAAAATGACTAAGACAGATGATCTAGAGGCTAGAAACTAAGGCAAAGTCTAGTTTGAGTGTTGAAAATAGGATATAGGTGTCAAAAACCCTCTTGAATAGTAATGCCCTAATTGGATAATAGCACCATATTTGGATATGTGGTACTAGTGTCCCTATTTTGGTAGTGTGTCCTCTATGTAGGATTGTCTTGAGGTTTTTAGTGCACCTCTATCTATATTTTTGAGGTTTTTTCCTATGTACACAAGTTATAAAACCTTATATATTACCTATTTTAACTAAGTTTCTAAGAAAAACCTAATCCTCCATGTTGTTAGGGCATCTAGTTGATACAATTTGTAAAGTGTTTTTGTTAGTTGGGTAGGATAAACATCCTTAATACCCCATTTTGAAGAGAGTTGCCTACATACCAATACTTTGAAGAGGGATCGATCTTAGTTTAGTTATCCCCACCTAAGTGCTAGTGTAAGTGAAAGTGAAGCTCATATGATAGTGGACTTGAGTGCTTGATACTATAAATTTGGGTATTCTAAGCTTAAGACTTTTGTAGATGGTAATATGTAGAAGTAGGGAAGAATAGGGATTGATAACCTTATTTGTGCACAACTTGTTCTAAGTTTTCATATATATTTTGCATTTGATTTCCATCTAGTGTTTAAAGGGATACAATTAATCTATTTATAATGTTTTGGTGCTTATGCAGGTGTTAAAATAATTCTAGGTCAACCCTAGGAGGTTTCATATTTTACAACATATGCATTTGTGAAAAGAGGAGGGAAAAGAAATTAGTGCCATTATTGGGACACTAGCACCATGTGGCACAACTATCCCTATTATGGAACTAGTGTCCAAGTAAAATAATTCTAGGCACAAAGGGCTAGGATGTAAGAATGATGGTCTAGGACAACTTTAAGGATGATTAGGGATGCTTGTGGCTTGCACAAAGGCTAGATAAGTGTGAAAATAAGCTCTAGGATAGGTCTACAGATAAGATATGGATAATTAGTCTTAAGTAACACTCTTAGAATTCAAATACCACTATTAGGTGATTACACACTTTTTGATGAAAACATCACTATCATCCTCAACATTCATGATAATGGAATCATGATTATACCACTGGTGTCCATAGTAAATCTTAAATTTCTTCTCATATTTCTTGAGGTGTTCTTTGACCTTACCCATAGGATCCCAATATTTGAATGGTTCCCTCTTCAAACCATAATGTGTTATAATTTTTCCAATAGAGTTGATTGATCCTATTATCTATTTTATGTGGTTTATATTAAGAAGATTTGGATGCATAGCTCATTGTTTGGAATCCCTGAGCTATACATCTACAATACAACCAACTATGCAACAATATTTGTTTAGCCACCTTATCTAGAACATTATGTGGTAAGAATAAAGGTGGTGTTTTAGTACCCTCACTTTTATTATGGTGTACTAATGGTAATACTAATAGTCACCCATTCTATTGATGCTTGTCTTGATATGGTCTGATAGTTTGGGCATATTTTTACCATAGATAGCCTTATATACTATAGGGTAGAATGTCTCTATGAAGCTTAGATTTTTTTTAATTTGTATATGTGTGAAGAATAGTGAATTCATCAAAATATCTATTATTAGGATATTATGTGGAGGGTTCACAAGTCTCTCCATAAGAATGGTGCATTGTAGTAGTTATGGTATCCACGACATAAGACATCATGAAGAAATTTCCATCGTGCAAGTTGGTTAGGTTACCAATTTGACATATTAATTTGAAACTAATGATTTCCCTAAGGCCAATGATTTTTTTTGAACTCAAAATGATATCTAATAGTAGGACCCATATCTCATGGATGTAGGAAATGATGGTTAAGACATAATATATTAAAAAGAGCCATATAAACTCTTATATGTAGCTTGAAAGTGATTTATATTTTTAGAGTTATGGAGTTTAAGACATATATTGTTAAAGGGTCTGAGTATAGTAAATTAGGATAGAAATATGTAATAAATATAGCCATTGATTTGTAATATAATTGAATTAGTTTGACCTTTATAAAAATAACAATAAATGACATAAACAAGTATTTAACTGGAAATTAACTAAGATGGGAAATCTAAAGGCTCTAAATTAGGACAAGAGCTAATATGAGTGTCAAAAATAGGATTTAGGTGTCAAAAGCCTTCCTATATAGTAGTTCCTTAACTAGATAGTAGCACCAATGGTACTAGTGTCTTTTTGACACTAGTTTACTTTGTGCATAAATATTTTGAGATTCTAGGTGCACCTATGTATAAGTCTACCAATCTTGTTCCTATGCACATGAACTCTAATTCCTAATTGGTGACTTATTTTGACTGATTTTATATGTAAACCCTAGACCTCCATGTTGTTAGTGCATATGATTGGAAAAATTGGAAAAGTTTGATGTTAGTGGGGTAGGTTGGACATCTTCAACATCCCACTATGATGATAGTTCCCTATATACCAATACTCTAAGGAGGGATCAAGACCAGTATAGTTATCTCCACCGAAGTGCTAGTGCAAGTGCAAGTGAATCTAGTATGAACATAATTTTGAGTGATTTTGAGTGGAGATAAAGACTTAAAATATGTGTCTTCTGAGCTTGGGATGGTTTTATATGACTATATGTAGAATTAGGTCAAAATAGGGATTAATAACCTTGATTGTGCAAAACTTGTTTTGAGTTGATTTGTTTTTTTTGCATTTGATTTTGATCTAGTAAATAATGGGATAAAATTCATGTATATATATTGTTATAATGCTTGTTTGGGTCTTAAAATAGGCATATGATAACCCTATATGGTTTTTGATTTGAAAAGATATTCATTTGTGGCTAAAGGTGGAAAAATAACAATAACATCCAAACTAGGACACTAACGCCATTAACGCTACTGTCAAAATTATGGTGCTAGAGTTTAGATGATAGAACTTGAGGCACTAGGGTTCAAGATGATAATGTAAGGTTCTAAGACTATTTTGTGGTTATTTAAAGATGTGTGTGGCCCACAAGAAGGTTGGATAAATGTCTAAATAGACCCTAAGATAGGTCTTGGGCTAACTTAGGGATGGGTGTTCTCAAGTAACACTCTTATCACTTAAGTGTTATTTTTATATGATTAGATTCCTTACCTTTATTCTAAAAATAAAACAAAGAAAAATGACTAGGATAAAGGAAAAAGAAGAATTTTTGGACTTACCTAAGAGATGACTCCTATGACTCTAGATCTGAGTGTGTGAAGTGTGTTCCATTATGTGTCCTATAAATGAAATATGCATAAATCAGTCCTTACTTAAGAGATATCAAAATTAAAAGACAAAATTGAGTAAAGAGATAAGAGAGAGGAAAGGAATGAATACACCTTACTCAATATGCAAACTAATGGGTAATCCTGGTGACATCATGAGTGTGTGCATGTAGATAGTGATCAATTAGTGAATAGCTTAGACTTAGCTAATGTCTTGATCAATCCCCATGTGTGGATGGCTCAAAAAATAAAGTAGACTATGATTCTATAATTTCATACCCATGTGTAGTAGATGCATCTGAACTAAAACTATGTGAAGTAACTAAACTATATAATATGGATTTTAGGCATTGAGAAACTCTAAAATGGAAAATGGATCTGGGCCACTCAAGAATATTAGGTGGATCTAGGCCACTCAAGAATGCTAACTATTTTAGATAGAGTAATGCATAAATATGGTGTGTAACTTGGAACATGGTGTCTAGTGTGTATAACATAGATAATGACATAGAGTTTGTCATTCCATCTGATCAACTGGTGCATAAGTGAGCATATGGAAACAATGTATCATGCACATTCCCCCAAATCTAATATCTAAGTATATGGATTATGGATTGAATTTTAATAATTTATATTTGAGTATCTAGAATTGAAATGGGAATGATCATTCCATGCATGATGCCCCAATCTGAGAAAGCTAGTTTGAATTTATGCTAAACTAAGAAAAAATTGGTAATCTATAACTAAACTTGTGCAAACTTGGATTATACCTACTATACTTTTCTAGACAATCTAGAATTTATTAAAACTAAGGTTACTAGATATTAGTTCTATATATTGGATAGTAGTGATAATGGCACTAGTGTCACACTTTAGGTGATAATGTCTAACTGTATTGATTTATGTGCAACTAAAACTAGTCTCTATGTGACTATTTCCCACTATGTTTTTTAAAACCAATTTTTGTATTTTGTGATTGTATACTAAAACTATAAAATGAGTGCATTCAAATAGATATATCTTTATACAAACCTATATGAATTCCCCCTCTTTTTAGGGGATTTTTTGAACCTATATAAGAACTATTCTCAAAATAAAAAGCTTTGTAAGATGTGTGTTAGCTGGGGCATATATGATATCTATGTAATAAACCAATATAATGTGCATACATAACAATAGAGTGTAAGATATTTTGAGAATATTTTTTTAATGTATGATGTATGTTATATCTATAATTCAAAATGTTGTCAAGATACATATAACAATGTATATGGACAATAAATTT